>JAJOOO010007344.1:0-62209 GCA_029582685.1 Solanum piurae
TACTCATGTGAATTTTATCGTCTTTACAAAAATTTCTATTCATTTAACATTTTTTAAGTTTAGCTTATCACACAGGTAGGTGAAAATATATTTGATCTCTTTTTCAAACACCGTTAAGTTGTAAAAAACCGAATAAAACCGAAAAACCGAAAAAAACCGAAAGAACCGACTAAAACCGAAACCGAAAAAACCGACTTTGCGTGGTTTGATTTGGTATTTAGATTTAATAAACCGACATAATTGGTTTAGGTTTTTTTTAATAAAAAACCAAACCAAACCGACCTATGTACACCCCTAGTTCCTAGTTAAAAATATATCTATATCTCATGTGACAGGGTGAATTTTACAACTACTCAGGATGTGGAAACACCTTCAACTGGAATAATCCCATTGTACGTCAATTTATAGTGGATTGCTTGAGGTGAGTTGGATTCAAAATGTCATGTGGTGAATGTCAGTGTATTTCCTAGTTGTTGTTGGTCTTTGACAATCATATCCTGCTTAGCCATACCTCAGAAAGATCTCATGGTAAAATAATCATGCAGCAGTTCTGTTAAGACCAGTAAATAAACAAATAAAAATGTTCCATGGCCAACGTCCTAAACTTTTAGATGAGATGTGGCACCACAAAGAGATCCTCCTCTCAACTGGAACTGCCCCCGATAATCATATATTTCTTCAGGCTCGTCTTGAGGAAGCTAATCAGTCCTGCACATAAAGGGTTGTATTAAAAATTACTCTAAATAAATTAAATGATCTAGCACCCAAGGGTGTGTCTGGTGATCAATAAATTGGAATTTTTCGTTGTGGGTCATAAGGCGGGCAGCTTTATCTGACCAAGGGCCGGGGCACAAGGGTCCTGGTACTATCCAGGTGCAAAGAACCCCGGAGGTGACTGCAATGAGCAGAAATCTCACTCACGAGAACCATGAGGTCTCAAGATCAAATTCCAGCAGATGCAAGAACACTAAGTGATTTCTTCCCCTCTTTCCAAATCTTGGTGATAGAGTTACCCGGTACCTGTGCTGGTGGGAGGTAGCAGATACCCCATGGAATTAGTCAAGATGCGCACAAGCTGACCCGACATACCACGGTTTATCCAAAAACAAAATTAAAATGACCTATCTTTATCAGGTTAAGTTCCTAGATAAGATGACTATACAATTCAGTTTATACCATAACAAGGAGTAGTATGAAGCATTTTACTAAAGATCATGTATACTGACCTTCCCTTTGTGTACCCTCTGGCTCAATAGGTTTTACATCCTCCCCGGAAACATCTTTTACTATTTTAATTTAACTTTTTTTCTCTTTAGCAAATATTGTTTTTTTAATGAAAATGGAACACAAACACATTTTACCCACTGCTGGTATAATGTCTACGACTCATTTTCTTGACCAGACAATGGTAATTCGCATCTTGATTGAATAATATTCTTTTGCAATTCATTGGATTTAACCAGTATTCTGTTGCAATTTGTATCAGTTTACTGAAATTTGAAGGATAGAGCATTTATGTCTATAAAGGAAATGAAGCTACATAAGAAAATAATTAAGTTGGTTTCAGTGCGTATGTTTTCTGCTTTTTGTTTAAAGAAAGCGTCAACTTTTAAAGCATTTATTGCTGAGGTTTCCTTAAGTTTTTCACAAATTAACTAAAGAATATTGTTGTTAGTTCTTCAGTGTGTATCAATTGTTTAACCTTGTGTCTGCATCTAATCTTCAGCCTAATTTTGTTGTCTAAGTGGGATTTTCTAGATGAACTCCTCTGCTATTTTGAAGGCTCAAATTTCTGTGGTTTTAATGCATGGAGTTCCCTATAAACTGTATATCCTGTATATGAGTTACAAATTTGGTGCTCAAACCATGAAATGTCCTATATTGATAATAATAGAAAAGGTCTACTTTGATCCTTTGACAGATATTGGGTTACCGAAATGCACGTAGATGGCTTCCGCTTTGATCTTGCTTCTATCCTTACAAGAAGTAGCAGGTACTTATGCATAGCCTCATAATTTTTTCTGAATGTTGTTGAAAAGTAAGCTTTTTCTCTATGGCTTTTCTGCTCGTGGAATGCTGTAAATGTCTATGGAAATTCAATTGACGGTGACGTGATCACCACAGGCACTCCTCTCACAAGCCCACCATTGATTGACATGATTAGCAATGATCCAATACTTCGTGGAGTAAAGGTGTTTAAGTTTATTTGTGTGTTCCTCTGAGGAAGTAACTTTTATTCCTCTTTTCCCTTAGGAGAAGGACTTGTATCTTTTACTTTTGCAACTGTGGTGGCACCTGAGTTTTGCCATGTTCCTTTTCTTTGGGTGATGAGATGCCTAAACTTTCCTCTTTATAACAGCTTATAGCTGAAGCATGGGATTGTGGAGGCCTTTACCAAGTTGGCATGTTTCCGCACTGGGGTATCTGGTCGGAGTGGAATGGAAAGGTCAGTTTGGAGACATTTTTGGTGACTATCTTCATTTCAGGCTGTTGTGTTTAGGGATATGAGAACACAGACAACTAGAAAGATAAACTAAATTATTAGAGGTCATCTCATTTGTTTACTATAGGTTTCATGCATACTAAGTAGAGTTCAGCTGTTTCTTCGTGGATTCCTGTCTCATAAGCCGGAACTTCATAATGATACCATCTAATTTCGTCAAGTCTCTTATGCGGAAAGAGGTGCAGGAATAATAACTCTTGAGGGCTAAGTTGCTTTGACTCTCCAAAAATGTTGCTACATGTGTCGGATTCTTCAAAAATATACTATTTTTGGAGGATTCGACACGCTCCCATCGACATTTTTCAAGAGTCCGAGTAACATAGCTTGAGAGTAAGATTCTTGCTCTTGCTCTGTGATTATGAGCTTCACTCTGATCTTCTTGAAGTCCAGAAGATCCACAGAAAGAGCTGATGCGAAGAAGAAAAGTATTTTATACTCTCTGTAGGTAGGTTTAGAGTGGATTGGACTTGAATACAGCGAAATGGATATAGAGGATAGCCCCTGCTATTTTGGAAATAATTTGACATACTCTAAAGTTTAACGAATAAGTAACAATTGAAATTACTTTGTTTCTTTGCACGCGAGTTGAAGACATCTGATATTTTGTGGTGTTGTTAAGTATTACTTAAATCAGATACATTTTTCTACGAACTCATTTAATTTTCCCTTTTTTTTAATTAAGGTAAGCAACATTTTTCTATTAACTCATTTATTTTTCATTATTTTTTTAAATTAAGGTAAGTAAATTTTATTAAAGCAAGTACCAAGGTGGTACTGCAAAATAAGAAGTTACAAAATTCCAAACATCACCCATAAAGGAGCTGTTCTCCAAGGCTAATTTCCATTCTTGTTATATAGAAATTACAGTCTCATCTTTTTGTTATTGAATGGCAGAATTGACGTGATTTTAAGAGTCAATACCTTTTATATTCTGTATTCAAATTTGCAAATCGTTTGGGCAAGGCTAGGAATAAAGAACCAATTTAGTTCAAACCCCACGTCTCATGTTAGAATTTGGCTGCAAAATCTAACAGCTAGGAAGAAAGAAACAATTTAAAACCTCATGTTGTATTTTTGCTGGAAAATCTTAGGAAGTCATGTGATTGCTTTCAATTGCCATCCACTTTTTCTTAGTAACTCCTGTATACCCTTATCTGTACAACAACAACATCATACCCACTGAAGTCTCACAAGTGGGGTCCACGGAGGGTGGGGTGTGTGCAAACCTTACTACCTTTGAAGGTAGAGAGGTTATTTCCGATCCCTTGGCAAAGAGGAGTAACAGCCCTTGTAATTCCCACCCTTATCTTGTTTTGTATTTCGTCCAAAGTTAACCAAGTGTCTTCACAAAATTTCGTACTTGTCAAAAGTAATAATTGTATTCTACTTTTTGGCGTGCTTGTTTGAAGTGTTATATAATTTCACCTCTATAGAAAATAATATTTTGCCCGGTTAAACTAACTGATTGAAATCGAACTCTGAAAGTTCCTATGAAGATCAGATGCATGTATTATATTGCCAAGGTAGCTATGACACTGAATCCTGTCATATCTACCTATCTTATAACTGTACAAGGATGTTTGAAGCCTTGACATTCATGTGAATTAGTTGGCGTAGTATATGTAAAACAGTTCTAACCTTTTCTTGACCAGGTTGAAATCCTTACAGAATTCATCAATGCCTTGAAATTTCTGCATGTAGTGGTTTCTGAGGCATATCGGTCAAATAATTAATATTCCTCTTGCAATTCCTAACACAAAATCACAGAGTATTTTTTCCATTCTTTCTAGCTAGTATGATTGCATAAGACCTCAAGGCGAAGGCTGATAAAACCTTATACTTTAGTTGTTGAATGAAAAATTAAGCAATGTAAAGGCCAAGTTGGATACTAGCAAGGAGGAATATTCAGGTATGATTTTTATCGCAGGTCTCTGAACATAGGTATCAATGCAAGTGGAAACACGTTAATTACATACTGGAATCGTCATTTGATGCAACTTTTTTAACGATTGAGCTTGCATATTTTTCTTTATTTTTTGACTATTAGAATCTCATACAACTTTTTGCTGGAGAACTCACAGTCGCAGAAGTGGTTAGGGTGGTGAGATGGCTGGCCTATAAGCAACTACTTAGTTAACTTATAAAACTTGACGAAAAAGAGAAACAGTTTATACCCAACTACCAAGACTATTCCATGTTGTGTGTTATTTTGAGTTTATCAGCTCATGAGCTGCAGACTTGTTAAATGCAATATCAGGCATTCAACTGTGCAGCTCTTTAGTTCGCATCCCCTGTTCTAGTTAGATGTCTAATTTACACCATCTTTAAGTTCAGAGAAGCATATCGACTCTGAACTGCACTTTCCACTGCAGTGTTTATTCTGTACTTCAATACTCTATTCGAAAATTAATAAGCGTCTGGAATTTGACATGTAATTAATTGAAACGTGTCCCTTGAAATCAGTGAACGCCAAAATGCTCTTAATTTCCTCAATTTATATTGCTTTCCCTTTATTCTCGTCAGAACATGACTAACTTCACTAGCCAAACCTCTTCCGAAAATTTCAGGGAGCACATTGAGATTTTTCCTAACCGAGTTGGATTTGTTATTTTATTTGTGGGGTGATCTAGCTCAAGTACATGTTTGATATAAGTGGTGGTTTCTCTGTAGATCCTTGTTAGTCAGCTGGAAATGCATTTAACCGTAAATATGATAGCAGCCTAGGTGTTACTATTCAGTTAAGAACATTGTTTTCTGATTTCTGTCATTTAGGATATTGTTCTCTGTGTATAAATTGGCTGCGGTCTTTCTTTTCTAATGTTTCATCTCTCCTGGCCTTTTTCCTAATTAACTTTTTCCTTTAAATATATAGAAAAGAAAAGGAAATGTTAACCAGCTCTCTTGTGTTTTTTTTTTGTTTCAGTACTGTGATATGGTACGGCAGTTCATCAAAGGCACTGATGGGTTTTCTGGGGCTTTTGCTGAATGCCTTTGTGGAAGCCCAAATCTATACCAGGTATACTACTTTAGTGTTCTCTTACCTTATAGCTGTGGAGCTAGTGATTTCTAAATTCAGTTGGGATGATTCAGTTCCTTAATAATTGAACCCTTTGTGTTTATTGGTGTTCAATTAGAAAGGAGGAAGAAAACCATGGAACAGTATAAATTTCGTGTGTGCCCACGATAGTTTTACTTTGGCTGATTTAGTGACATACAACAATAAACACAATTTGGCAAACGGAGAGGACAACAAAGACCGGGAGAATCACAACAATAGTTGGAATTGTGGTGAGGTAAGTCACTGTGCACAAATCTATATCTTCTGGATCTTTTCACTTATTTAAGCTGTCTTGATTCTTGATTTCACACTGCGACAAGCAAATTGCTCTAATAGTTCAAATGTTATATTTTCCTTTCTGTTGCTCTGAGATTGAGACTGAATTATGTCCAACATGGTAGTATCCACATCCATGTGTTAGTGCATTTAGAGGTATCTGTGTTTTCCTTCTGCTCAGTCTGGGTAATAATTGTGTAGATGTTGTAATTGATTTTGCCAATATTTTTTCTCGTGGCTGTTCATGTCATCTCTGTGTTTCTTACATTAATATCTCATCTCTGCATGTACTATCTTGTGTGTTGTAATAAATAGCACCAGTTTCTTTCTCTTTTGTGTAACACTGACATCTTTCTTTAAATTAGTAAAAAGTAGCTTTACTTAATTTTCTTTTAGCATAATATATTATAGACCGAGTGTTGTTTCTGTGAATTCCGCAAAAATAGTAATCTGGGTACTTAATTCGATGAAAAGGAACTGAGTATTATTTCATAGCTTTTTAGTTGCTGTTTCTTTGTTAAAATTTCTATTAGTTACTTCAACCAATGAAGTAGTTCTGCAGATTAGATCTATTATAGTTAGATGCCACTCAACTTCCCTGCTGAGACTAAGGTTTACTTGAAGTGATATTAAAGGGCAAATGTTTGAAGGTTTCTGCTCTTACTGTCATGTAATAGGTGTAGCTCTATTATTTATATTGACTTAATTTATCACATACCATATCTACATGAAGAGGATTCTATGACGCTTCCTCAGGTGATTTGATATAATTCTGGTACGAGATGTTCCGGCATGGATATCTTCTTAAGAGTGTGATACTGAGGAAATTTAGATAATGTTGAGGGCGGTGAATTCATTGTTTTTGGTGCATCCAAAAGGTTTTAAATGTGGATATCAAGAACAGTGTAGTACCTTACCATGATACTCTGTCTTTTTTGTTTTCAGTTATAACAAGTTTCTTCTTCTCTGTAGGAAGGAGAGTTTGCAAGTATCTTTGTGAAGAAATTGAGGAAAAGAAAAATGCGGAACTTCTTCCTCTGCCTTATGGTTTCCCAAGTGAGTTCAGTTCTCCCCTTTTGATGGTCTTTTGCTCGTTTCTCATTAATTTGTATGGAATCTGATCATTCAACCTAAAATCACAAGACAAGGAGTGGAACAAGACAATATATTGCCCTTTTGTCGCCATTCTATACTTGATGTTTGACATTATATAACTCGACACCGGGTTTGTGAGTGTGAGGTGGGTTTAGTAAAGTTTGGTTCTAATAGCATAAAAAAGGATCTGAGAATCTAACAAAAAAGTGTAGTAGTCCTAGACCTTTATGTACCCATCTGGAGGGCTTTCTACATGGCTACACCAACTGTGGGACAATATAACTCAACAATTAGCTTAAATTTTACGATTTGTGAACCTACCTTTTTTGGCTATAATTTCATGCATTTCTTCTTTTTGAAATGGCTGTTCCTACTCGATATATGTTTTCTTCTTATGATTAATATTTTCCATTTGTGGTTCTTCAGGGTGTTCCCATGATATATATGGGTGATGAATATGGTCACACTAAGGGAGGAAACAACAACACGTATTGCCATGATAATTATGTACTTGTTTACTTCCATTTATACTACTACTATTTTTCCCAGATGTAGGTCCATTCTTGAGTTCATTGATTGCTGCCCCTTTCTGTAGATTAATTACTTCCGTTGGGATAAGAAGGATGAATTTTCATCTGATTTTTTGAGATTTTGTGGCCTCATGATCAAATTCCGCCAGTAAGAATCCAGCTTGTTTTCTCCAATGTCGATGGTTCTTTCTCAGCTTTTGAATGTTGTTTACATGCTTGCAGTGAATGTGGATCACTGGGATTAGATGGTTTCCCTACAGCAGAAAGGCTGCAATGGCATGGTCACACTCCTAGAACTCCTGATTGGTCTGAAACAAGTCGATTCGTTGCATTTACACTGGTATTTCAAGTCTTGTTATTTGTATAGTAGTATCACGTAACTGTCATTTCCTTATCCAACTTCTGTAAGGAACCTTACCGTCAAAGATATATTCCTATAATCCTAAGTTTCGACTCACTTCTCGAGAGTGAACATTTCAATATTTTACATTTTATGTACTTGTTACTACTGTATCTAGTGATTGATTTGTGTGCTTGAATCAAAATGCAGGTCGACAAAGTGAAGGGAGAACTATATATTGCCTTTGACGCCAGCCATTTGCCTGTAACGATTACACTTCCAGAAAGGCCTGGTTATAGATGGCAGCCGTTGGTGGACACAGGCAAACCAGCACCATTTGACTACCTGACAGACAACGTTCCTGAGAGAGAGACAGCAGCCAAACAATATTCTCATTTTCTGGACGCGAACCAGTATCCGATGCTCAGTTATTCATCCATTATTCTTTTACTATCATCTGCTGATGATACATAGTTTCATTCAACAAGCCAGGTGAGGTAAATAAGCTTTAGATTTTGTTACATGCAGTGAGGTGTTACTTTGTAAATCAAAGTAAGAAGCAGGGCAGAACAGAACTGCAAACGGATAGAACTTGTGAGGGAGAAGCTGATGATTTATAAGATACACTTTGTATTATAATTGTATTTACAGTATAAAATAAAAAACTAGTAAACTTGTCTGCGCGAAATAAAATGTATAGTTGATTCCATAGAGGAATGCTTGGTTAGTAATTAGTTGATTTTCAACAAAGTAATAAGGTTACTATTTTGAATCCGAAGAAATTATTAACTTATGACAATAGGAAATTCATATAAAATACAAATTAAAAAGAAATATGATAATAGACAGAACATACAAAAAATGCAATAGCATTCTCACGATCGACATTGAAAAAATAGAAGATTTTTTTTTTGAAATCAATGTGCAATCCTTTGAGCTCTTGTCAATATTCACTTGCACAAGTCGGTCACGATTTAATAGTCTTTATTTTAATCTTCAAGTCAAACTAAAACATGAATATAATAAGCATCAAAAACTTGCAACTTCGAAGGCTATTATGATAATTTCTACAAACTATTGTTCAATCACCATAAAAGAACTTCCTATAAAAAGAGACTTCACCTGTTCAAACTGTGCTTTAGAGGGCGAGCAGTTCAGTCAGTGGTGGCACACATTTATAGAGTGTAGACTATCATTGTCTGGCTGACCCGTCAAGCTAATAAGCAGTGAAGTCGGCTCCACCAAACCCAAAGTATACAGCCACTCATGGGCCAGGTAGTCAAGAACTCTTGGGCATCCTTCTTGAGACTATCTCCTCTGAGGTTTTTTGAAGCTATTGGGGAGGATGTCCACGAGTTCTTGACTATTTGCTGTGAACAATTATATACGTACTTGGGATTTGGTGGAGTCGAGAGGAGTCGACTTCACTGCTTATAAGGTTGATGGGCCAGGAGTGATAATCACCATATGTTCCGAGATTTCTTCACCCTTGGCCAAATTAGTTAGGACGATTACATGCCTCATTATTCCATTGCTAATATCCTATGCCGTATTAATAATACTCCGTTCGTTAAAAAAGAAAATATTTACTTTTCATTTTAGTTTGTTTAAAAAAGAATGATCTTTTTTTTTGTAACATTTTAATTTCAACTTTTTATGTGACATGCTTAAGGCTACAAGATTAAATGACATTTTAATTTCAATTTTCCACGTAGCATGTTTAAGGACTAAAATAGGAATAATGCAATATCACAAGATTGAAAAATCTTTTTTATATTCTTAAACTTAATGCCAAGTCAAACTAGATCATTCTTTTTGAAACAAAGAGATCCGTCCCATATTAGATAAACATTTTCTATTTAATACGGTTATTACGAAATCATTAATTAATAGATTGATCAACTTTACTATTTTTGCACTTTGTTTATATTAATAAGTCTCTTGAAAAAAGAAATTTCAGATCTTCAAAATTTGTTTAAACTTTCAAAGTAATATTAATTGGAGGGGTAAAATGAGAAAAAATAAATAAATTTTATCCTGATTTAGTAAGCAATCAAGTAATATGAGACAAATACTTTTACTAAGATGTCCATCTAATATATGGAGGTAGTAATATATATTAAATTAGTATTATTATTCAATATTAAATGGATGACTTTTAATACTCCCTCTGTCTCATATTACATGAGTATCTTACTAAAAATATTTGTTCCATATTATTTGATCACTTACCAAATTAGGGTATAATTAATTACTCTCTCCGTTCATATTTACTTTTCAAATATTTTCGAATTTGATTTCTACTTTTACTTGTCATCTTTGACAAATTAAGAAATGACATTTTTTTTTCTATTATGCCCTCAATTTATTAACATCGAGTAGTATCTTTGAAAAATGTAGTGAGCAAATATGTTTGCGACTCTATCAATTAATAGAGGTAAAATAGATACTCACTATATCAATTATTGCTTTTTAATAGGTGTGTCAAGTCAAAATTTGACAAGTAAATCCGAACAAAAGGAGTGTTTTTTATTCATTTTACCCCTACAATTAATTGACCTTGAAAGTTAAGTTTTGAAGATCCAATTTTTTTTTCAAGAATATAATCAATGTGAACAAAGGGAAAAATAGTAAAGTTGATTAATCTATTAATTATTTCTTAATCAGCTTGTAAAATAAAAATTGTCCATTTAATACGAGACAGAGGGATAATTTTTTTTTTCTTTTTTCTTTTCTACTTATTTAGAAGTGTGAGTAAAACATTGATATCAACATGTCAGTTTCATATTTATGGATATTTTGATCTTTTCAGGTCTAATGAATCGTGTCCCAACCTAAAAGCTTAACAACCATCGCTCAACAGCCACCTAGAGTTCTTTTTTCATTTCATTGTTTCTAATTTCTACCTTTTCTCTTTTCTCAAGCACAATCTTCCATTGCGATTTTTTTTCAAGATTTACAAATTTTAGAGTTTCTATTTCTTTTTCTGTTTTGATATTTCAAGACACTTTTGGGAGAGAATGTAATCACCTATAGGATGGCTTGAGGCTGTTGTGTGAAGCCTTTAGACATAGAATTGGTCAGGAAAGTTCAAGAGAGGGCAAGGAGTATCCAAACCAAGTTGTTGGCAGCCAGAGCAGACAAAATGAGTATGCATATCAAAAGTTAAGAGATATGGTATTCCAGGTTTGTGAGCAAGTTCTCTTGAAGGTGTCACCAATGAAAAGGGTGATGAGGTTTGGCAAGAAGGGTATACTTAACCCTTGTTACATTGGTCCATTCACAATTATTGATGGTATGAGGCCAGTAGATTACATGTTAGCCTTGCCACCCAACTTATCCGAGGTTCATCCAATTTTCCATATGTCCATGTTAAAGAAGTACCACACGGATGAATATTATATTATCAAGTGGGACTCAATAATGCTAGACAAAGATTTATAGTATGAAGAAAAGCCCATTGCAATTCTTGATTGGGATGTCTTGAAATTAAGGATAAAGAAAATAAAATCAGTGAAGGTTCAATGGAAGCATGGTGTAGGAAGCCACTTGTTTGAAGATTCAAGTACTACCTTCTTCTTGACTAAGCCCAACTTTTTCTTGTTTGATCGTTCAGGAAAGAGCGATGGATAAATTGATAGTTGTTGTAACGACCATTTCGATCATTATGGGTAAACCAATGGTGAAAGAATTTAGGTAAGAATTTTTTTGGAATAGTGAGTTAAATATTTTAGGCCAGACCAGTCTCAGACGAATCTGAGCAAGGTGAGGTTTAGGGCAATCCGAGAAAGGATTGAGTTAAAATACCTAAGCTTGTTTTGTTTTTTCTATCAACTAAGACATTAAGAAAATCGATCTTTTCAGAATCTAATTCAGGTGAGTAGAACTCTCGATATCGAACTTGACGTGAACACGTTAGTTTACACATCAAGGTTTGAATGTGTGTTGCAAAATGAGGACTTTTGGAGAAAATTTTGAGTTAATGTCCCATACAAGCCGCTATAGCAGGTGTCATGCCACTATTGTGGGATGGATTGATTCCCTCTATAGCAAGTGATGCTGCTATGGCGGCACCGTTATAGCGGGTTGGAGATGCTATAGCAAGGTTAGTCACAAATTTTATAGTAAATTCTCTAAAACTGCTCATTATTTTTGTAAACACATTTCAGGAAGAAAAAAGGCGACCTGCGGTAAAAATTCTACGTTTTTCATCGCGATCATTGTTAAAGGTAAGTTAATTACTCTCTCATCTTGGTAATTTGATTCTTAGTCCATAATCTATGGGACTTACCTTAGGAGAGGGTTTTGATTGATTTAATGGTAGAAAACCCCTGGTTTGGGGTGGGATGATCAAGTGAATGGTCTGGGGTTTGGATTAAGTTATAATCCGGGTATAATTAGGACATATTGAGTTAATTTTGTGTTATATTGTTATTTGTAGACCTAGAACAAGCAATTATTCATAATAAGGGGAAGACTTAGGTTCAATAGAGATTTCAAGGCTTGATTCAAGGTAGCTGATGATTGTTGTTTTCCAAGTTTATGTAAGTATGCATGTTAATTATCTCTATAGTGAAATTTGTACAATGCATGTTGGGGGAAAACATAAGGGTTGAATGTGAAATGATGAATTCTTAACAATCTCATGCAATGAAGGTGTAGGTTTACTTGTATTTTGTAACATCCCGCCTTAGAAATATATAAATTTAGAAAGCGCTAAATTGGAAATAGCTAAATTAAGAATTTTGCAAGTTATGCTTAAGTTGTGAGTTTTTGGTCAACTTTAAATGGCTATAACTTTCAGTACATGATGAGTTAGGTGGCCCATAAGATATCGAATGAAAGGTCTTGGAATCCTCCTTCCAACGCCATCAAGTTTGCTAATTTTTGAGTTCAGATGAGGGAGATAAACCCATTTGATGTTAGCCTGTCCAACTAAGGAAAGTTACCCTAATTAATGAGGGGTATTTTGGTCTTTTCCTTACCCCATCAGCTTAAAACATTTTTTTAGTAATATTTTGGGGTCAAATATGATTTGGATCAGTTTTACAAATCATAAATCATGTCTAGGATTTTAGAAGAGAGTTCAAGAAAAGAAAAGAGGAGAAGAAGAAGAATGATCAAGATTTCTTGCGAATCGAGGATTTTTTCGCCAAATTGAGTGATGTAAGATTTCATAGTGTTAGGTTCGTTCACCCACATGCCAATCATGAATTACACATTCGAATCCATCCATAAAGATTGATAAATTTAAGTTCTTGATGAGTGTTCTTAAAGCGTTGTTCTTCATTCTTGAATGTTGATGTTTCGTTAAGTTCTTGCAATGAGGATCTTGTGTTTGGGTATTTTTCTTGAGTAATTTAGAGTGGATTTCGTTGTAATTATGTTGGGTCTAAGAATCGATAAGAGTTTGAGGGGAATCGTTCGATTCTAGAGGAGTTAGACATGAAATTGAAGAAAGAAAATTCGTCAAAATTCTAGGAAAAGGGGTGGGGTGCCACGCCACTCAGTGCCCCAAGTAAGATTCTGTAGGTTGGGGCCTGGCGCACCACGCCACTCAGTGCGCCTCAACCCACCTTCTGTAGTTTAGGGGCAGGCGCTCCACGCCATTCAGTGCGCCAGGGTCGTCAGGTCCCCTACCCTTTCGACCTTCTTTACGTGTGAGTTCCCTCGAGTCGTACCTATGTTTTCTACTTGATATCCACACTCAAAATCTTCGTTAAACATCGATATATCCTTCATAACATGAATCATAACTCTTGAATTCATAATTCAAATTTAAGAAAAGAGTTACGAGTAAAGTCTTGAAAGTTCTTTCAAGTCTTTTGAGAAGTATTTTACAATCTTTTAAAACTTGTTTTAATACTTGAGTACTTGAATCTGAGAATGAGTAGAGTTGAATTTCATTTTTCTAAATGAATATATGAGAACTAAGTATTCCCAAGAGTAAATGTTTTTACATTTAAAATAAGGGGAAACATCGATTTGCTAATGAGTTCTTAAGGAGTTTTGAGCACTATCTATTTGAATACATTGAGTTGTTACCTACTGTTTTAAATGCCTTATATAAACTTCATCTTTATTGTTTTTTTATATTGCTTTGAGTTGAGTATCCATTAGTTGAGGTTGAGTTGAGTAGAGTCGATGTGAGTATGTTTCTTTCTTTCCAAGTTCAAGATTTTATGTTATGTTCAGTATTCCATTTGCTTGCTCGTACATTCAATGTACTGATGCCATTTGACCTACATAATTTCATGATGTAGATACATGAGATCAGGGTCATCAATAGGCGATTCGTTGATACCAATTGTAGTTCCAGAGTTGTTTGGTGAGTCTCTTTGATTTCGGAGAATCCCTTATTTATTTTCATCTATTTCAGTTTTGTTAGGATGATCGGAGGTTTTGTCCCGACATCCCTCATAGTATTAGAGGCTTCATAGATAGATAAATATTAATAGTTCATGAGTCTTTTTCATTTCAGTTGTTAATGTTCTAGCCTTGAGTTGCCCTTGGGGCTAGTTGAATGTTTCTTTAAACATTTCTGAGTTTATCATTTGAGATATTTGAGTTAAGTTGTACTTTTAAATTTATCTTTTGTTGAGTAAGTATTCTGCTGAGAGTTGATCCAGGCCAAGGGTTCGCTTTGGGCCAACAATGGTTCTCGAGTGTCAGTCGCATCCCGGGTGTAGGCTCGAGGTGTGACAAAATTGGTATCAGAGCACAGAGTTCAAGAGTCCTAAGGTATGTATGAAGTCGTGTCTGTAGAGTCCTAGTTATCGGTATGAAGCGCTTCACATCTATAATTAGGAGGCTGTGACATTTAGGAACTACTTCACTTCTTTTATATTCTTTTTATGCGATAGAGTGTAACTCTATAAAGTTTCTCTCTAATTCATGCTTGCGTGTATCTTTTAGATCATGCCTCCACGAAGAGTTGTCCGAGGTCGTCCTGCTAAGAGGAATGTTGATCCTCAGGATCAAGTGGTAGCCAATGCACCAGAAGTGCAACCCCAAGGAAAGGTCACTAATTCTGAGTTCTGGGATGCTATCCGGATGTTGAGTCAAGTGGTGGCCAACCAAGCTGGTCAGAAGAGAGGGGATCGACAGGATGTGGCTGACAGATCCAGAATCTATGAGTTCTTAAGGATGAATCCTTCAGACTTCACCGGTTCAAGTGTCACTAAGGATCCGAAAAACTTTGTGGAAGAGATGTAGAAGGTTTTTGAGGTTATGCATGTTGCTGATGCTGAGCGAGTGGAACTAGATGCATAACAACTGAAGGGTGTTTCTAGAGTATGGTACGACCAATGGAAGAAAAGTAGGGCTGAGGGTGCACCAATTCTGAGATGGGTTGTGTTCGAAGAGGCCTTCATGGGGAGTTTCTTTCCCCATGAACTGAGAGAGGCAAAGGTAAGATAATTCCTCACTCTTAAGCATGAATCCATGAGTGTGCATGAATACAACCTCAAGTTCACCCAACTTTCCCGCTATGCTTTGGAGATGGTTGCTGATATGAGGAGCATGCTGAGCTTGTTTGTTTTTTGGTTATCTCGTCTGTCAAGCAAAAAGGGTAAAACAACTATGTTGATAGGATACATGACATAATAAGACTTATGATCCATGTGCAACATGTTGAGGAAGATAAGCTGAGAGATACAGAAGAGTTCCAAAATAAGAAGGCTAAGACAACAAGAAATGAGTCCGGGCAGTAGAAGAGCAATGCGAACTGGTCATCCTTTCAACACAAGTTAAATGGACCTGCTCCATCATCTGTTAGTGTACCTGCACCAAGGAACATATGTGAGTTCAAGAATCAGAATTCATAGAACTTCAGAGCTAGACCTGCTCAGTCTCAAGGTAGTGTAGCACAATGAGGTAATGAGACTCTTGCATGTGCTAAGTGTGATATGAACCACCCAGGAGCATGTTGTGATGTCTCCACTGGTTTCTTCAAGTGTGGTCAGAATGGTCACTTCATGAGAGAGTGCCCTAAGAACAGGCAAGGTAATGGAAATGGGGGCAATAAAGCCCAATCTTCTTCAGTGGCTCTGCCAGACAAAGCTGCACCTAGTGGAGCTACTTAAGGGACAGGCAGAGGAGCAAATCGTCTGTATGCGATCATCAGTTGTCAAGAGCATGAGAGTTCACTAGACGTTGTCACTGGTATGATCAAAGTCTTTACTTTTGATGTTTATGCTTTACTTGATCCTGGTGCGAGTCTATCTTTTGTGACTCCATATATAGCTATGAGGTTCGATATTATTCCCGAACAATTTCTTGAGCCTTTTAGTGTTTCCACACCTATTAGTGAGTCTGTTCTAGCTGAGAGAGTTTGTAACACCCCGCAACTAGAATAGAATTAGAAAGAGCCATTTTTGGAAAGAATGAAAAATCTAGAAAATTGGTCAAGTTATGTTAAGTTTGAGTTTTGGATCAACTTCAAACGACTATAACTCCTAGATCAGGATAAGGTAGGTGTGATACCAGATACCGTAGGAAAGATCTTTGATTTATCTTTCTAACGCTGTTGAGTTTGCTCAATTCCGAGTTCGTATGAGGGAGATGTGTCCATTTGAAGTTGAGCTGTCTAGATAAGGAAAGTCAAAACCGGATTTTAGAAGGGTATTATGGTCTTTTCACCACCCAATTATTTAATTTCGTTTTTGGTAATTAATATGGGGTCTAAACTGATTTGGTTTAGTTTACGTTTCATCAAAAAGAGTTAGGGATTTGAGAGAAGAGAAAAGAAGAGGAGAAGAGAAGAGACAAGGAATCGTCAAGTTCTTGAAGCTAAAATCGTGGATTTCATCAAGGGGTGATCCCTACGAGGTATGTGAGATCACATAGCATTGGGTTAGTTCACCCACGTGCTAATCGTGATTTATTTCAGCGAATTTATGTTCTTGAAGGTTTAGAAATTGTGTTCTTGATGGGTTTTGTTGAAGTTCTATTGAGTTCTTGATTCGTTGAAATTGTTGAGGAGTTGTTGATTCAAATTCATGAAATTAGGTGTCGTTTTGAGTAGATTCTTGTATATTTTGGTTATGTAGTCGAATCTAAGTGTTTGGGGAAAGAACTAATCGAAACTAGAGGTTTTAGAGTTGAAAAACGATCAAGAAAAATTGGAGTTTTCTGGGGCGCTGCGCCAACCAGAGCGCCCCACTTTGGGTTATGATATTTTTCCCCTGGGGCGCCGCGCCAGCCAGCGTGCTCCAACTTCAGTTCTGAAGTTTTGGGTATGGCGTCCCGCGCCACTCAGAGCACCAGAGACGCCAGGTCTTCTACTTTTTCCCACTTCTCTCCGTACTAGTTCCCTTGAAACATACCTCTGTTTCCTAGTTGATTTCTACACTCTAGGGTACGTCTAAACAATATGAATTCATCTATAACATGAGATCATGAACCTTGAATCCATAATTCAATTTAAGGAAAGTTAAGATTCAAGTCAAGAGAAGTTCATAGAGTTTTCCAAAAGTCTTTTACAAATGTTTTAAGACTTGAGTTTTGAGTTCATTAAAGAGTAAAGTTTGAAGTCCATTTCTTCAAAAGAGTATATCGGGACTATGTATTCCCAAAGGGTAAATGTTTTCACATTTAAACAAGAAAGGAAACCTTGATTTCCAAAGAGCCTTTGAGTTAGTTTTCAGTAAAGAGTAAATGCTTTCACAATTAAGCAAGAGAGGAAACTTTGATTTCCAAGTGAGCCTTTGAGCTAAGTTTTGAGCAATTATCTCAAACCACAGAGTTATGTTTTTAAACATATTGAGCTAGTATATTTTGGGAGTAGTATTGAGCACCGATATGGGGGAGAGTTCAAACAACTCCCAGCCCCCATAAACCATGTAGCCACCATGGGTAGAAAAAGGTCAGATTTTTTAGATGACTCCTTAGTTCTTTTTAGCTTAGACTAGTGGATCCACTTAGTATTCATGTTCTATACCCTCGGCAATGTATAGGACGACCTTGGCAGCGTGAGGCAAAATGATGTATCATTACAATAGCTCTTAAGTGATGGTTTTTAGTTAGAGAAACTCCCACATAAGTATTTTGTATTCTTATATACACAGATTTAATTGTATTTTCATATACATTCAGAGCTTACATTGTATCCCTGCATACATATAAAGTTACTATTGTATTTCTAAATACACAGAGTTATTATCCATGTTGTAAAAATATTTTCTTTATATTGCACTTGTTTATACTGCTTTATATTGAAATGAGTTCAGTTCAGTTCAGTTGAGTTGAAACCAGGTTTGTTATTTCAGTTCCTTTCAAGCTTATGTCTTGTTTAGTATTCCCATCGCATGCTCGTACATTCAATGTACTGATTCCATTTGGCCTACATATTTTAATAATACAGATACAAGTAACCAGGATCAACATCAAATGCATCATTGATTCTAGTTGAGCTTCAGAGTTTGTTGGTGAGCCTCATTGCTTCTGGAGGATCCCCTTTTTATTGTTTTCAGTATGTTTAGTTCTTTAGGATGTCGTGGGTCTTGTCCCGATGTCCATCTCAGTTGTTTAGAGACTTCATAAACAGTTCGTAATGTTAGTTCTTGAGTCTTTCTATTTTTTGTTTTGATGGTTGAGACTTGAGTTGCCACTTTGGCCAGTGAATGTTATTTTAATACATTCTAAGTTTATTATTGAGCAGTTCAGCTTACTTTTTAAAGTATTTATATCATGAGTAAGTCTTCCACTGAGTAAGTAAGCCATGCCAAGGGTTCGCTTGGGGCCAACAATGGTTCTCGAGTGCCAGTCCCGCCCAGGGTGTAGGCTCGGGGCTTGACAGAGTTTATCGTGATTGTGTCATTTATATTAATCACAAGGACACTATGGCTGACTTAGTCGAGTTAGACATGGTAGATTTTAATGTTATTCTTGGTATGGACTGGCCTCATACCTGTTATGCCTTAGTTGTTTGTAGAAATCGAGTAGTTAAGTTCTTGTTTCCTAATGAGCCAGTTATTGAGTGGATGAGTAGTTCAACAGTGCCTAAAGGTCATTTTATTTCGTAACTTAAGGCGAGAAAGTTAGTTTCCAAGGGGTGTATCTATCACTTAGTCCGAGTTAATGACTCTAGTGTTGAGACACCACATATTCAGTCAGTTCCAGTTGTGAGTGAGTTTCCAGAGGTATTTCCAAATGATCTTTCTGGAGTCCCTCATGAGAGAGAAATAGAATTTGGTATAGATATTCTTCCCGATACTCGTCCTATCTCTATTTCGCCATATAGAATGGCTCCAACTGAGTTGAAAGAGTTAAAAGAGCAGTTGAAAGACCTTCTTGAGAAAGGCTTCATTCGACCAAGTGTCTTACCTTGGGGTGCTCCGGTATTATTTGTAAGGAAGAAAGATGGTTCTCTTAGAATATGTATAGATTACCGTTAGTTGAATAATGTTACTATTAAGAATTAGTATCCTTTTCTGAGAATTGATGATCTATTTTATCAAGTTCAGGGTGCCACTTATTTTTCTAAGATAGACCTTAGATCAGACTATTATCAGTTGAGAGTAAGAGAGAGTGACATCCCTAAGATAGCTTTCAGGACCTGCTATGGTCATTATGAGTTTCTGGTTATGTCTTTTGGCCTAACTAATGCTCCTGCAACGTTCATGGATCTTATGAACAGAGTGTTTAAGCCATATCTTGATATGTTTGTTATCATGCTTATCGATGACATTCTGATTTATTCGAGGAATGAGGAAGATCATGCTAGTCATCTCAGAATAGTTCTTCAAACTCTCAAGGATAGATAGTTGTATGCTAAATTCTCTAACTGTGAATTTTGGCTTGAGTCTGTGGAATTCTTGGGCCTCATTATTTCTGGTGATGGGATTCGAGTTGACACTCAAAAGATTGAGGCAGTGTAGAACTGGCCTAGACCCACATCTCCAACTGATATTCAAAGTTTCTTGGGATTGGCTGACCATTATAGGAGGTTTGTCGAGGGGTTCTCATATATTTCATTCCCGTTGACTAAGTTGACTCAGAAGACAACAAAGTTTCAATGGTTTGAAGCTTATGAGAAAAACTTCCAAGAATTGAAAACTAGGTTGACTACGTCCCCAGTGTTGACCTTACCAGAAGGTACACAAGGTTTTGTCATGTATTGTGATGCATCCAGAGTTGGATTGGGTTGTGTATTGATGCAGAATGGCAAGGTTATAACTTATGCCTCCGGACAACTTAAGATTCACGAGAGGAATTACCCAACCCATGATTTAGAGTTGACAGTTGTAGTGTTCTTTTTGAAAATATGGCGTCACTATATTTATGGTGTTCATGTAGATGTGTTCACTGATCACAAGAGCCTTCAGTATGTGTTCAGTCAAAAAGAGCTTAATCTCAGACATATGAGGTGGTTGGAGTTACTCAAGGATTATGACATAAGTATTCTCTATCACCCAGGTAATGCTGATGTTGTTGCTGATGCATTGAGTAGGTTTTCTATGAACCCATGTTGAGGAAGACAAGAAAGAATTAGCCAAAAATGTGCACAGACTTGCACGATTGTGAGTCTGATTAATGGATTCATATGAAGGTGGAGTGGTGGTGATGAATGGGGCTGAATCGTCACTAGTGTCCGAAGTGCAAGAGAAACAAGACAAAGATCCTATTTTGTTTGAATTGAAGGCAAATGTTCATAAGCAAAAAATGATGGCTTTTGAACAAGGAGGAGATGGTGTATTGAGGTATCAAGGTAGATTGTGTGTGCCGAGGGTGGATAAACTTCAAGAGAGGATCATGGAGGCTCATGGCTCCATATATTCAATCCATTTGGGTTCCACAAAGATGTATCGTGACTTGAGAGAAGTCTATTGGTAGAGTAGTATGAAGAGGAGTATTGCAGAGTTTGTTTCTAAGTGCCCGAATTGCCAACAAGTTAAGGTAGAGCACCATAGACTCGGTGGTATAGCTCAGAACATATATCTTCCAAAACGAAAGTGGGAGATGATTAGTATGGATTTCATTACTGGGTTGCCACAATCTTGGAGACAACATGATTCGATTTGGGTAATTATAGATCGAATGACTAAATCAACCCATTTCTTACCTGTGAAGACTACCTTTTCAGCAGAAGATTATGCTAGATTATATATTCAAGTGGTAGTCAGACTTCATGGAGTTTCGGTATCTATTATTTTGGAACTCGTGTATACGAATCTTGTCGATCTCATACTTACTTCCTCAAAACATAGCTCGAATCAGTAGTTGATCTCAAAGGATTCACCATTGAACTCAAAGACTTTCTTGAACTCTACTCTTAACTCTCTCTTGAATGTGAATTATGAATTCAAGAGTTATGGTTCATTATTTGAAGGGTCTCGTGATGACAAAGTAGAATCATGAATACATTATCCTCACTCTCATACTCACTTACTTGAGTCTTGAAATAAATTATTAGAATTTGTAGAAGACTCCTCAAATCACTCAAAGGGGCTTTCTAAAAAATATTCGAAAGAACTCTCAAGACTTAACTCTCAACTCTACCCTGAATGTGATTTATGAATTCAAGGTTTTGATTTGTGATTGGAAAGATCTCGTGATGTTTAGGAGTATTTTTAGATAGTTAAACACGAGAACGATCAAGAAATCATTGTCTGGAAGCTAGTCCGTGACGCAGAGATGCATTTAAATATTTGGTCGCGAAATAAATTTTGAGGCAGAAGGATCCGTGACCGCTCCCCGATGCGGACAAATATTTTGGGCATAGGGAGGTCAAGTCCGCGACGCGGAGTGAAGTGCCAGATTCGTCTGACTTTTTCCTTCTTCATTTTCTAACCCCAAATCGCCTAAATTTGATTATTTTCTCAATTTTTCTTTACATTCAGATACTCAGTACATGTACACAGGAATCTAATCAAACACAACTCTAAAATCGACATGATTTACTCAAGAACTCATCAATCTCATCTTAACTCAAGAACGAAAGTCAATTTCAAGAACACAATTCAAGAACATCAAACCTTCAATTTTCTAGAATGAACTTAATGTTGAAATTAACATGATTGGCGTGTGGGTAAACAAACTCAATACTATGGAAGCTTACATACCTCTTCGGTATTAAGCCCATGATGAAGATCCGCAACAAAACGCAATAATGTCGAGGAACGCTTTGATCCTCTCCTCTTTTCTCCTTTTTTCTCATCTTTTCTTTTCTTGAACTCTCAACTAAAATCCTAGGCGTATATTAGGATTATAAAACTGAACCTAATCAGATGATACCCCTAAAATATTACTAAAAAATGAATTAAATATGATTGGGTAAGGCAAAGACAAAAATACCCCTTACTGTTTTCGGATAACCTTCCTTAACTAGATAGCCTGACTTCAAAAGGGCATATCTCACTCATCCAAACTCAAAACTTAGCAAACTCGATGGTGTTAAAATATAATTCAAAAACCTTTCATTAGATACCTTGTAGTCCACCTAACTCATCTTGTAATGAGAGTTGAAGTTGATCCAAAACTTAAAGGAACTTAGGACTTACTTAAATGAACTCTCTTTAGTTCTTCTTGGAACTCAAGGTTGTAACATATCGCAACTAGAAAGTACTAGAAGGAAGTTTAAAATCTGGAATAGGTATTTTTGGAAAGAATTTAAAAATCTGGAAATTTGGTAAAGGTGATAAAATGAGTTTTTTGTCAAATTCAAATGGCCATAATTCCTAGATCAGGATGTGTTAGGTGTGATTTCAGATATGGTTGGAAATACCTTGGAATGATCTTTCCAACGCCGCCAAGTTTGCGTTATTCCGAGTTTATTTGAGTAAGTTATTCCCTTCGAAAGTTGGGCTGTTCAAATAAGGAAATGTCCAATCTGGATTTTTAAGGGGTATTTTAGTCTTTTACTTGCCCTTTTATTTTAATCCCTTTTTAGGAGTTTAATTCGGCTCAAGTCAGATTTTAGAAAAGTAAATTTCACGGTAGGGTTTGGAGAAAAGAGAAAGGAGAAGGGGAAGCAAGAATGTTCAAGATTCATCGAGATTAGCCTATGGTTTTCATCGGGGGTGATCCCTACAAGGTATGTGAGATCACATAACGTTGGGTTAGTTCACCCACGCGCCAAGCATGGTTAATTTAACATATTTTTCATCCTAAAAAGATTGAGAAATTAATGTTCTTAATAGTTGTTCTTGAATTGATTTCGTTCTTGAATATGAGTTGGGATTAAGGAGTTTCTTGATGATTAAGTGTTGTTCCTTGAGTTGTTTGGGTTACATTTTGTGTATATGATTTGGGTACATGAATCTAAAGTAAATTTGGGAAAAAGAACCAGATTAAAATGATTTAGGATCAGAAAAAACAAATTGAAAAATTCGTCATACGCACCTGGGGAGAGCCAGGCATGGCGTTTCCCATCTGCGCCAGAGGATCTGGGATGGAACGCCTGCAGTGCACCCAAAGTGAGCCCTAGTAAGTAAAGGACTGGCGCGGCAAACCCCGGACGCGCCCGGATCGCCTTTTTTCACCCAGTTTTTGTCATTCAGTCCGTTTAAGTCCTTTTAAAGTGTATTAGCAGTTTCTATTGATTCTAACTACTCTAAATGACTTCTAAACATTTAGAAATCATCCAGAAACATGAATCATAACCTTGAATCCATAAATTCAAATTCAAGGAAAGTCAAGAGCCAAGTCTAGGAAGTTCTCAAAGTCTTTTCAAGAAAGTCTTTTGCAAATGCTTTTAACTTTGTTTTAAGACTTAAAGTTCAAGTTGAGTAAATAGTAAAGAGTATATATTGAAGTTAATTTCTTCAAAATTATATGGGGACTCTGTATTCCCAAAAGGTTTAAAATGTTTTTACATTTAAACAAAAAAGGAAACCTCGATTTCCAAAGAGCCTTTGTGCTAGTTTTCAGAGAAGAATAATTTCTTTCATAATTAAGCAAGAGGGGAAACTTTGATTTCCAAGATAGCCTTTGAGCTAAGTTTTTGAGCACTAATCTCAAATCACATAAAGAAGTATGTATTTTTAAACATAAGAGCTAGTATCATATTTTGGGAGTAGTATTGAGCACCGATATGGGGACGAGCTTGAGTTCAGATAAATCATATCTCCATAGACCATATAGCCATCATGGGTAGAAAAGGGTCATATTTTTTAGATGAATCCATTTTGCATAGACTAGTGGATCCACTTAGTAGTTCAGGTCTTATGCCCTTGGCAAGGTATAGGATGCGCTGGCAGCGTGATGGAGATTGTTGTATCATCACAATAGCTCTTATGTGATGGTTGTCAGTTAGAGAAACTCCCACATCAATACTTTGTATTTTTTTTATATACATCAGTTATTTGTATCTTTGCATACACACAGAGTTGACATCATGTTTTAAACAACTTTTCTTTATATTGCACTTGTTTTAAGCTGCTTTATATTGAAATGAGTTCAGTTATGTTGAGTTGAGTTGAGCCAGGTAAGTTCTTCAGTTCCTTTCAGATTCTTTTGAAGCCTATGTTGTGTTTAGCATTTCAACTCGCATACTCATATATTCAATGTACTGATGTCAGTTAGCCTGCATCGTATTATGATGCAGACGCAGGTAACTAGGATCGACATCCAGCACATCGTTGATCCAGTGAGCAGTTCAGAGTCTGTTGGTGAGCCTCTTTGCATTCCGTAGGACTCTTTTTTATTGTTTTCAGTTTAGTATTAGTTCATTAGGATGTCGTAGGACTGTCCCGACATCCATCTCAGTTGTTTAAAGGCTTCATAGACAGACAGTCAGTTAGTTAATTCAGTTGTCTTTACTTTTCATTTCATATGTTAAAGCATTGAGTTTTTCTAAATGGCCAGTTGAATGTTCCTTTATGATATTCTAGTTTCTTCTTAAATGTTTAGTTGATGAGTTAAGTCTTTCGCTGAGTACGTAAGCCAGGCCAAGGGTTCGCTTGGGACCAGCAATGGTTTTCGAGTGCTAGTCCCGCCCAGGGTGTAGGCTCGGGACATGACAAACTTGGTATCAGAGCACAAATTTCAAGAGTCCTAGGGAGTCTATGAAATTATGTTTGTAGAATTATATTTATCGATGTGAAGTGCGCCACATCTATAATTTGGAGGCTACAACACTTAGGAAAATATCTCACTTCTTTCACACTCATTTTGTGCGTTAGAGTTTGATCTCTAAAAGGTTTCCTTCTAATTCATGCTTGCGCGTGTTTTCAGATAGTCATGCCTCCACAAAGAACTTTCAGAGGTCGCCCTGCTAGGCGTAATGTTAAGGAGAAAGAGTTACCAGATGCACCTGAAGTGCAACCTCAAGGGGAAGTCACTAATGCTGAGTTCAGAGAGGAAATTAGGATGCTGAGTCAAGCTGTGAATAACCAGGTTGGGCAGCAAAGGGGAGCTCAATAGGAAGGATTTGACACTTAAAGGATTCATGAGTTCTTGAGGATGAACCCTCCAAGTTTCATGGGTTAGAGCACTACTGAGGATCCGGAGAACATCATTGAGGAGTTGAAGAAGGTATTTGAGGTCATGCATGTTGTTGATACTGAGCGAGTTGAACTAGTTGCATATCAACTGAAGAATGTTGCTTGGACTTGGTTTGACCAATGGAAGGAGGGTAGAGCTGAGAATGCGAGTTGGGCTTGTTTTGAGAAGGCTTTCTTGGGGCATTTCTTTCCCCGAGAAATGAAAGAGGATAAGGTACGATAGTTCCTCACACTTAAGCAATATTCTTTGAGTGTTCATAAGTATGGGTTGAAATTCACCCAACTATCTCGCTATGCTCCGGAAATGGTTGCAGACATGAGGAGTAGGATGAGTCTGTTTGTTGTTGGGTTGTCCCGTCTGTCAAGCAAAGAGGCCGGGAAGCAATGCTTATTGGGGACATGGACATTTTGAGGTTGATGGTGTATGCAACAAGTAGAGGAATATAAGCTGATGGATAGAGAGGAATTCAAGAATAAGAGGGCTAAGACATGGAATGAGTCCGGGCAGCAGAAGAGTAATGCCAACCGGTCATCCTTCCAACAGAAACATAAGGGACCTGCTCCATCATCTGCTAGTGCACCTACACCTAGGAAGAAATGTGAGTACAATGGTCAGAATTCCAGAGCTAGGCCTGCCTATTCTCAAGGTAGTGTGGCGCAAGGTAGTAGTAACCCCCCTGCATGCACCAAGTATGGTAGGAACCACTCAGGTATTTGTTGTGAGGGCTCCACTGGTTGTTTCTAGTGTGGTCAGACTAGGCATTTCATGCGAGAGTGTCCAAAGAACAAGCAGTGAAATGGTAATTGGGACAATAGAGCCAGTCTTCTTCAGTTGCTCCACCAGAAAGAATTGCACCTAGAGGGGCTACTTCCGATACTGGCGGAAGAACAAACCACTTGTATGCTATCAATAGTCGCCAAGAGCAAGAGGATTCACCAGATATTGTCACTGGTACAATTCAAGTCTTTGACTTTATTGTTTATGCCTTGCGAGATCTAGAAGCGAGTTTATCTTTTGTAACTCCATATGTTGCTATGAATTTTGATGTCATTCCTGATCAACTTAGTGAACCATTCAGTGTCTCTACGCCTGTTGGTGAGTCTAATCTAGCAGAGAGAGTGTATTGTGATTGCCCTATTTCCGTTAATCGCAAGAGTACCATGACTGATTTAATTGAGTTAGACATGGTAGTTTTTGATGTCATTCTTGGTATGGACTGGCTTCATGACTTTATGCCTCAGTTGATTGTAGAACTCAAGTAGTCAAATTTCATTTTCCAAATGAGCCAGTCTTAGAGTGGAAAATTAGTTCAACAGTGCCTAAGGGTTGTTTCATTTCGTACCTTAAGGAAAGGAAGTTAGTTTATAAGGGGTGTGTCTATCACTTAGTCTGAGTTAATGACTCGAGTGTTGAGGTACCTCCTATTCAGTCAGTTCCAGTAGTAAAAGAGTTTCCAGAAGTCTTTCCAAATGATCTTCCCGGAGTTCCTCCTGAAAGAGAGATAGACTTTGGTATAGATCTTCTTCTAGATACTCGTCCGATATCTATTCCGTCTTATAGAATGACACCAACAGAGTTGAAAGAGTTAAAAGAGCAGTTAAAAGATCTATTAGATAAGGGCTTTATTCGACCAAGTATTTCACCTTGGGGCACTCCGGTCTTATTTGTGAGAAACAAAGATGGTTCCCTTAGGTGTGTATAGATTACCGTCAGTTGAACAAGGTTACCATCAAGAACAAGTATCCTCTACCAAGGATTGATGATCTTTTCTATCAGCTTCAAGGTGCTTCTTGTTTCTCGAAAATTGGCCTCAGATTAGGTTACCATCAGTTGAGAGTAAGGGAATGTGATATTCCGAAGACACCTTTCAGGACCTGGTATGTTCATTATAAGTTTATGGTCATGTCGTACGGTTTAACCAATGCACCTGCAACGTTCATGAACCTTATGAATAGAGTATCCAAACCTTATTTAGATATGTTTGTTATCGTCTTCATTGATGACATACTAATCTATTCAAGGAATGAAGAAGATCATGTTAGTCATCTCAGAATAGTTCTTCAGACTTTGAAAGATAAAGAGTTATATGTTAAATTCTCTAAGTGTGAATTTTGGCTTGAGTCTGTGGCCTTCTTAGGCCATATTGTGTCTGGAGAGGGAATTAAAGTTGATACTCAGAAAATTGAGGCAATGTAGAATTGGCCTAGTCCCATATCTCCAACTGATATTAGGAGTTTCTTGGGTTTGGCTGGCTATTATAGAAGGTTCGTAGATGGGTTCTCGTCCATTTCATCCCTTTTGACCAAGTTAACTTAGAAGACAGTTAAATTTTAATGGTCTAAAGCTTGTGAGAAAAGCTTTTAGGAATTGAAGAAGAGGTTGACTACTGCCCCAGTTTTGACCTTACGAGAAGGTACTCAAGGTTTTGTGGTGTATTGTGATGCATCTAGAATTGGTTTGGATTGTGTGTTAATGCAGAATGACAAAGTTATAGCTTATGCCTCCAGACAGTTGGAAGTTCATGAGAAGAACTATCCAACCCATGACTTAGAGTTGGCTGTCGTAGTATTTGCTTTGAAGATATGACGTCACTATTTGTGTGGTGTTCATATTGATGTATTCACTGATCACAAGAGCCTTCAATATGTGTTCACTCAGAAAGAGCTTAATCTCAGACAAAGGAGGTGGTTAGAATTACTCAAGGATTATGACATGAGTATTCTTTATCACCCAAGTAAGGCTAATGTTGTTGCTGATGCTTTAAGCAGGTTGTCTATGGGTAGCACCGCCCATGTTGAGGAAGAAAAGAGAGAGTTAGCGAAAGATGTGCATAAACTTGCACGATTAAGAGTCCGACTAATGGATTCCACAGAAGGAGGAGTAGTGGTGATGAATGGGGCTGAATCATCATTAGTGTCAGAAGTGAAAGAAAAGCAAGACCAAGATCCCATTTTGCTTGAGTTAAAGGCAAATGTTCATAAGCAAAAAATATTAGCTTTTGAACAAGGGAGAGATGGTGTATTGAGATATCAAGGTAGATTGTGTGTACCAATGGTAGATGGACTCCAAGAGATGATCATGGAGGAAGCTCATAGCTCCAGATATTCCATTCATCCGGGTTCCAGAAAGATGTATCATGACTTGAGAGAGGTGTATTGGTGGAATAGTATGAAGAAGGGCATTGCATAATATTTTGCTAAGTGTCCAAATTGCCAACAAGTTAAAGTAGAGCATCAAAGGACTGATGGCTTGGCTCAGAATATAGAACATCCGGAATGGAAGTGAGAGATGATTAATATGGACTTCATCACAGGTTTACCAAGGTCTCGCAGACATCATGATTCTATTTGGGTGATTGTGGATCGAATGACCAAATCAGCCCATTTTTTGCCAGTGAAGACTACCCATTCAGCAGAGGATTATGCCAGGATACATATTCAGGAGATGGTAAGACTTCATGGAGTACCTGTTTCGATTATATCATACATGGGTGCATAATTTACTGCACAATTTTGGAAGTCATTCCAAAAAGGTTTGGGTTCAAATGTGAACTTAAGTACTGCCTTTCATCCTCAGACTGATGGACAAGTAGAGTGCACTATTTAGACATTAGAGGATATGTCGAGGTCCTGTGTGATTGATTTCAAAGGTAATTGGGATGATCACCTACCTCTTATCAATTTTTCTTACAATAATAGTTACTACTCGAGCATCCAAAAGGCTCCTTATGAAGCTCTTTATGGGAGAAGATGCAGATTTCTTATGAGTTAGAGCTACCATAAGAGTTAGCATCAGTTCATCCGGTATTTCACGTCTCTATGCTGAAGAAGTGCATGAGCGATCCTTCATTGATCATACCAACTGAAAATATTGGGATCAAAGATAGCTTATCTTATGGGGATATTCCTGTTCAGATTCTAGATCGCCAAGTTCGCAAGTTGAGAACAAAGGAGGCAGCATCAGTCAAAGTCCTTTGGATGAACCAATTTGTTGAGGAAGCTACTTGGGAAGCTGAGGAGGATATGAATAAGATATATCCACATCTCTTTGAATCCAAAGAAAGTGAAGATCAAGGTACTAATTTTCTTCTTAGTGCTCTTTAAATTATGAGTGAGCATGTTGTTTGTTTGCATTTGCTTGTTGGGTCTTTGAATTTGATGATACACCCTAAGCCTAGTAAGAGCAATCTCATTTGAGGACGAATGTTCCCAAGGGAGAGATATTGTAACATCTCGCAACTAGAAAGTACTAGAAGGAAGTTTAAAATCTGGAAATTTGGTAAAGGTGATAAAGTGAGTTTTTGGTCAACTCAAATGGCCATAATTCCTATCTCAGGATGATTTAGGTATGATTGAAGATATGGTTGGAAATCCCTTCAAATGATCTTTCCAACGCAGCCAAGTTTGCGTGATTCCGAGTTCATTTGTGTAAGTTATGCCCTTCGAAAGTTGGGTTGTTCAAGTAAGAAAATGTCCAATCCAGATTTTTAAGGGGTATTTTAGTCTTTTCCTTCCCCTATTATTAATCCATTTTTAGGAGTTTAATATGGGTCAAGTCAGATTTTAGTCAGTTTTAGAAAAGTGAATTTCACGCTAGGGCTTGGAGAAAAGAGAAAGGAGAAGGGGAAGCAAGAACGTTCAAGATTCGTCGAGATGAGCTTGTGGTTTTCGTCGTGGGTGATCCCTACAAGGTATGTGAGATCAAATAGCATTGGGTTAGTTATCCCACGCGCCAAGCATGCTTAGTTCAAAATAATTTTTGTCCTAAAAAGATTGAGAAATTGATGTTCTTGGTAGTTGTTCTTGAATTGATTGCGTTCTTGAATATGAGTTGGATTAAGGAGTTTCTTGATGATTAAGTATTTTTCCTTGAGTTGTTTGGGTTAGATTTTGTGTATATGATTTGGGTACATGAATCTAAAGTAAATTTGGGAAAAAGAACCAGATTAAAACGATTTAGGATCAGAAAAAAATGAATTGAAAAATTTGTCATACACATCTGGGGAGGGCCAAGCGCGGCGCACCCCATCTGCGCCAGATGGTCTGAGGCGGCGCGCCTGCTGTGCGCCCAAAGTGAGCCCCAGTAAGTTGGGGCCTGGCGCGGCGCTCCCCGGACGCACTTGGATTAACGTTTTTCACCCAGGTTTCGCCATTCCGTCCGTTTAAGTCCTTTAAAGTGTATTAACACTTCCTATCGATTCTAACTACTCTAAATGACTTCTAAACATCTATAAATCATCTATAAACATGAATCATAACCTTTAATCGATAAATTCAAATTCAAGGAAAGTCAAGAGCCAAGTCTTGGAAGTTCTCAGACTCTGTTCAAGAAAGTCTTTTGCAAATACTTTTAACTTTGTTTTAAGACTTAAAGTTCAAGTTAAGTAAAGAGTAAATAGTGTAGATTGAAGTTCAGTTCTTCAAAATTATATGGGGACTATGTATTCCCAAAGTGTTTAAAATGTTTTCACATTTAAACAAGAAAGTAAATCTCGATTTCCCAAGAGCCTTTGTGCTAGTTTTCAAAGAAGAATAATTGCTTTCATAATTAAGCAAGAGGGGAAACTTTGATTTCCAAGATTGCCTTTGAGCTATGTTTTTGAGCACTAATCTCAAATCACGGAAAGAAGTATGTCTTTTTTAACATAAGAGCTAGTATCATATTTTGGGAGTAGTATTGAGTACCGATATGGGGACGAGCTTGAGTTTAGATAACTCACGTCTCCATAAACTATGTAGCCATCATGGGTAGAAAAGGGTTATACTTTTTAGATGAATCCTTTTTCGCATAATAGTGGATCCACTTAGTAATTCAGGTCTTATGCCTTTGGCAAGGTATAAGATGCTCTGGAAGCGTTAGGGAGATCGTTGTATCATCACAATAGCTCTTATGTGATGGTTGTCAGTTAGAGAAACTCCCACAACATTACTTTGTATTTTTTATATACATCAGTTTATTTGTGTCTTTGCATACACGTATAGTTGACATCATGATTTAAACAACTTTTCTTTATATTGCACTTGTTTTAAACTTCTTTATATTGAAATGAGTTCAGTTATGTTGAGTTGAGTTGAGCCAAGTATGTTCTTTAGTTCCTTTCAGATTCTTTTCAAGCCTATGTTGTTTTTAGCATTCCAACTCGCATACTCATACATTCAATGTATTGATGCCAGTTGGCCTGCATCGTATTATGATGCAGACGCAGGTAGCTAGGATCGGCATCCAGCATTTCGTTGATCCAATGAGCAGTTCAAAGTCTGTTGGTGAACCTCTTTGCATTTCGGAGGACTTCTTTTTATTGTTTTCAGTTTAGTATTAGTTCATTAGGATGTCGTGGGCCTATCCCGACATCCATCTTAGTTGTTTAGAGGCTTCATAGACAGACAGTTAGTTAGTTAATTCAGTTGTCTTTACTTTTTGTTTCATATGTTGAAGACTTGAGTTTACCTAAATGGCTAGTTGAATGTTCCTTTATGATATTCTAGTTTCTTCATAAATGTTTAGGTGATGAGTTAAGTCTTCCACTGAGTAAGTAAGCCAGGCCAAGGGTTCGCTTGGGACCAGCAATAGTCTTCGAGTGCCAGTCCCGCTCAGGGTGTAGGCTCGAGGCATGACAAAGGTGCTACATCTAGTGACCTTAACACTCAAGAAATTTTAATTTCCTCGGTAAAATTCTACTCATAACGAAGGATGGTTCGAGTCTCAGTTTGAAAAAATTTCTGGGGTGTTACAATATCCCCCCCTTGGAATCATTCGTCCTCGAATTACGGCTGGACAGGGTATGGAACGGGGTTACTCTTATCATCTCTTCCATACTAACTAGAATTGTCCGCATTTATTATTCGAAACCAACTAAGGGTCTCATTTAACTATTTATCATAGAAAACCTCATCTTTTTCTTCCTCCTCATTAATAGCCTTAGATGGAATAAACACACTATCACTATCACAATAAGATCATTAACCTTCTCTTTTAAACATCACTCCACTACTAAAAGGACCTCTAAAAATATATCCCCCAAACTCTTTGGAACTCATTACTATATTACTCTCAAACACTTGACTTGATTTCTGATCTTGCCATCTCCCCCTTAGGTCTAAAGCTAATACTTGAAAGCTATGAACCTATTCCGCCAGCTCTAAACTGGTCTACATCTTCATTTACTCTGACACTCGGGACAAGTTTATCTCATGACTACCGAACTCTCAATAGGCAGTACTAAGACCTCTTTCTAACGTGTTTCTCTTAACCTCTTCTGATTACATACCCTCTCAATACACCTCTTAATGCTCTTGTTACTCTTGTAACTTAGCCACACTTCACTACCCTTATCTAAAGGGTTAGGGTCTTTCACTTGTACCACTCATATTTATTGCAATTTATCACCTCAATTCCTCACCTACTCTATCTCAAGTATTCTATATCAAATCTCAAGACTAACATCATCACCCTCATGTTGTCATTCTTTTGATCATGACACACATCTCAAATTCAAGCTTAATGTTCATTACTAAACCCGAATATCAATATGATTGCTCACCTACTATACTATACATTATTACTTGATCAGTTCTATAACCTCCTGAACATCATAACCCTCTAAAACAAATCATAAGCTAGCTTAGATCTATCCCTTCATGAATACTATGTTCTTCTATTCAACACATATATTTAGCCTCTTCTAACACGATGACACATCGACATCAACTATATTCTGGTTAACAATAGATTCTAACTCATCTCGACTAGTAACTCTTACTCTACTTCCTATCATGAGATCTTAAAAACTCATCACGTCTTAGTCTACCCATAAGAAAAAAATCCTCATCAAAACTTACTGGGTGCATGACTATAATACATAGCTTGCCTCATCACTATCTCTCTTTCTTGGATTACTAAACCTCTGCATACTTTTCTCTTGACTTAAGGTCACTCTTTACTGCTACTACTCATAATCTCGTAGCTCGTGCTACCTTTTTAGGGTGAATATACTACCCAAGCTCTAAACATACCTCCTCATAAGGATCTCAGCTGAAACAAGGTTTAAGGAAAAGAGTACAACTCACTTTTAGCTCAACGCATGATTCATATAATATGAGTGCATTCCATCTGAAACTGAATACTTACTCACTCATGGGCTTCTCTCAAGCCCCTCTGGAGTCAGATGACTTCCTCAAGATTTGCTAAGAACAACTCATCCATAAAGGACTGGGTTTTCTGTTCAACCACCTCTAGTATGATGGGTAGTCGAATGATTCTGAGAAACACACAAGTATGGATAAATCTCTATGGCATAGCTCTATTGCACGATTATGAGTATAAAGAAAGGAAAATTTTCTTAAATGTTTGTAGTCCCTCATTTATAGAAGCGAGGCCCTCACAACTATAAATAAGATCCTACTTGACACGACTTCATAGACATCCTAGGACACTTAAACTTTGTACTCTGATGCCAAGTTTGTCACAACCCGAGCCTACACCTTGGACGCCGCCGACACTCGAGAACCATTGCTGGTCCCCAAGCGAAAGACTAAATCAAGCATACAAAGCTTAAAACTGAATAAAAATTCATGAAACTCAATTACAAAGTTTTAACTCAAATTAAAAACTCTGAATAAAAATAAATTATTCAATTCTCCATAAAATAGGCAAGCTATGTCTTTAAAATATTTAACAAAATAAATGAACAGACTTCTGAAACTCTATTTTCTATCTATGAAGCCTCTAACTGACAAAGACGGAAGTCGGGACAAGACCCACGACATTCTAACAACTGATATAACTGAAAGTACAAGTAGAACTCTCCGTAAGCAAGAAGGCTCACCATAGCTAACTCAAACGGCATGCGGTATCAACGAAGTACCTGTTGATGATCCTGAGTATCTGTATATGCATCATGAAACGATGCAGGCCAAATGGCTTAGTACATGGAATGTACGAGCATGTAAGGGGAATTCTAAAGCATAACATAAGCTTGAACTGGTGGAACAGAAACATACTTACTTCTTCTCAACTTATTCAACTTAACTCAACTCAAAGAAACATAGTTCAACTCAACTTAGAGAAAATAGGGCTCAACTCAGTGATAGATATTCAACTCAATGAAAGAAGACTCAACTCAATTATAAGATATTCAACTCAATGAAATAAGGCTCAATCTCAATAATAAGATACTCGACTCTGGGTACTCAACTCTGGATACTCAACTCTGTATACTCAACTCTGGATACTCAACTCAATATAAAACAATAATACATATGCAATGTATGGAAAGCTTTAAAAATCGTAGAAAGCAACTGAATGTATTGAAAAATACAAAATAACTCTGTTTGTACGTAATGATACAAGATAAACTCTGCTTGTATATGAAAATACAAGGTAAACTGTGTGTATATAAGAATACAATATATAACTGTGGGAGGTTCTCTAACTGACAACCATCACTGTGAGCTATGTGATGATACAACGTTTTACCTCATTCTTCCAAGGACGTCCTATACCTTGCTGGGGGTATAAAACCTAATTACTAAGTGGATCCATTAGTCTATGCTAAAAAGTACTAAGGAATCATCTAAAAAATATGACCCTTTTCTACCCATGCTAGCTACACGATTTATGGGGGCTGGGAGTTGTCTAAACTCTCCCCCATATCAGTGCTCAATACTACTCCCAAAATATACTAGCTCATATATTTAAAAACATAACTTTGTGGTTTGAGATAATTACTCAAAAACTAGCCCGAAGGCTCTCTTGGAAATCAGTGTTTCCTCTCTTGCTTAATTGTGAAAACATTTACTCTTTACTAAAAACTAGCTCAAAGGCTCTTTTGGAAATCTCAGTTTCCTTTCTTTTTTAAATGTGAAAACATTTTACTCTTTGGGAATACATAGTCCCCATATACTCTTTTGAAGAAATGAACTGCACTCTTTATTACTCAACTGAAAACTCAAGTCTTAAAACAAGTTTAAAGCATTTGTAAAAGACTTCTTAAAATAGGGTTCGTGCCGAATTATGGGCATGAACAACTCAATTCAAGGTTTTCAATTACCATGGATAGAACTATACTTGGAATTCAAGAACTTCAATGATACTACTCATTTCAAGAATGCTCAACTCAGAGGGTTCATACGGAATTATGAGCATGAACTACTCAATTCAAGGACTCAAATATACTTCTCTTCTCAAGACTGCTCGGCTTATAGGGCTCATGCGGAGTTATGGGCATGAACAACTCAACTCAAGGCTTCATGGGTAACATGTAGTAGTGCCATGATAAGAAATATAATCTGAAAAATATTATGAACTCTATACTCAAGACTTAGAACTTGAAGATACTACTCCTCTCAAAGATACTCAGCTTATGGAGTTCATGTAGAATTTATGGGCCTGAACGACTCGACTCAAGGGTCTACAAAATGATATAGAACTCTTGTATACGCCTCTTCTCATTCTCATACTTACTTCCTCAAAACTTAGCTCGAATCAATAGTTGATCTCAAAGGATTCACAATTGAACTCAAAGACTTTCTTGAACTCTACTCTTAACTCTCTATTGAATGTGAATTATGAATTCAAGAGTTATGGTTCATGATTTGAAGGGTCTCTTGATGACAAAGTAGACTCATGAATACATTCTCCTCACTCTCATACTCACTTGCTCGAGTCTTGAAACAAGTTATTAGAATTTGTAGAAGACTCCTCAAAAAGACTCAAAGGGGCTTTCTTAAAAATGTTCGAAAGAACTCTCAAGACTTGACTCTCAACTCTCCCTTGGATTTGATTTATGAATTCAAGGTTGTGATTTGTTATAGGAAATATCTCGTGATATTTATGAGTGGTTTTAGATAGTTAAACATGAAACATGATCAAGAAATCACTGTTTGGAAGCAAGTCCGCGATGCGGAGATGTATTTAAATATTTGGTCATTAAATAAATTTTGACGCAGAAGGGTCCATGACCACTCCGCGACGCAGAAAATTTTTTGGGGCATAGGGAGGGCAGGTCCGTGACGTGGAATGAAGTGCCAGATTCGCCTGACTTTTTCCTTCTTCGTTTTCTAACTCCAATTTACCTAAATTCAATTTTTTTTTCTCAATTTTTCTTTAGATTTAGATACCCAGTACATGTACACAAAAATCTAATCAAACAAAACTCTAAAATCAACACAATTTTCTCAAGAACTCATCAATCTCATCTTAACTCAAGAACGAAAGTCAATTTCAAGAACATCAAACCTTCAATTTTCTAGAATGAACTTAACGCTGAAATTAATATGATTGGCGTTTGGGTGAACAAACCCAACACTATGGAAGCTTACATACCTCTTAGGAATTAAACCCATGGCAAAAATCTGCACAAAACACGAGAAACTCGACGAACGCTTTGATCCTCTCCTCTTTTCTCTTCTTCTCTTCTTTTCTCTTCTTGAACTCTCAACTAAAACCGTAGGCGTACATTAGGATTATAAGTCTGAACCTAATCAGATCAGACCCCTAAAACATTACTAAAAATAAATTAAATCTGATTGGTTAAGGAAAAGACCAAAATAGCCCTTACTATTTTCGGATAACTTTCCTTAACTGGACAACCTGACTTCGAAAGGGCATATATCACTCATCCAAACTTGAAACTTAGCAAACTCGGTGGCGTTGGGAAGATAATTCAAAAACCTTTCATTGGATACCTTGTAGGCCACCTAACTAGTAACACCTCATATCCAAAAACAGACCAAACCAGCAGATTTTCAGAAGTTGCAGGTGCAACCCACGGTTGCCACCGGGTTACCCACGACCCGTCTTGGTGGTCCGTGGATGGCCACCTGCAGACCTTACCAGAATCAACCTAGTAAAAATTGCTAAGTGTCGACCCACGGCTGGACTCATGGACCGTAGGTCAGACCACGGCCCGTGGACCGAAGCCCAAGAGTCAAGTATCTGAAGCCAATCCACGGTTGACAGGACGGACCGTAGGTGAATCCACGAACCATCAGTGAGCCCGTGGTCGAATTCGGTAGGCTTTTAACCCCTAAACTACGTGGTTTTAGTCTATTTTTGCCTAAAAACTAAATTAGAACTTACCCTAATCAATTATTCACCAAAATCAAGCAAAACTTAAAGAAAAATAGAGGAGAAAGTCGAGCAGGCCTAGTTCAAGAACGCAACGAGTTTTCATCAGTTCTAGCCCCCAAAATCGAAAGATTTCTCCGTGGAATTCGTCACCAGGTTTGTGGGATTTCACTAATGGGTTTATTTCACCCATTAGGTCCCTAGATTTCAGTCAGAATCTTGATTCCCTTTATATTATCTTGACCTAGGGTTTCTTGAATGTTAGAAATTGTTTGGTTTTAGTTGTTAGAATGATCCAAATAAAATTATCATATTGTTGCTTAGTTTATTGTATGATATTCAGAACCCTAGCTATATAGTTATTTTAGTTCATGAATTGCACATGCTAGGTCAGTTATTTCAGATATACATACTTCAGTTTACGAATGTCACATTATCGGTTATAATTGTTGCATTCTCAGAGTTTGCATGTCAGTAATTGAGCTATCCAGTACTTCAACATTTCAGTCATAATATTGCATATATACATTCTAATTGGGAGTAGGATTACTTCTGGATCATGCATATATCGGTTCCCAATCTTCAGCTCAGCAACATCAGTGGTGAGTCCCCAATCTCTGAGGATGACAGACATGTTCCTTTTCTATTTTCAGTCTTTACTTTCAGTTTTTGCTAGATTTAGCTGGGGCATGTCCCAGCACTTCTAGTCAGTTAGAGTCATACTTCAGATATAGTTAGATTCAACTTTAGTATTTGAGTTTTACCTTTTAGTCGTTGTTAACCTCTCAGTTTTTATATATATTCAGATAGTTATGGGTATTTCCCCATAATTTAATTTCAATTTATCTCATAATTTATTTTCCGCACAATATTTTCTTACTTTTGTTTATTTAGTATGCTTATGATATGCCATCAAGGTTAGCTTGGGGCCAGTCGTGATCCTAGGTCCCGTGTCCGCGTCCTGGGGGTAGCTTCGGGGTGTGACATAACTCATCTTGTACTGAGAGTTATGGTCGTTTGAAGTTGATCCAAAACTTAGAGGAACTTAGGAATGACTTGAATGAACTCTCTTTAGTTCTTCTTGGAACTCAAGGTGCTACATCTAGTGACCTTAACACTCAAGAAATTTTAATTTCCTCGGTAAAATCCTACTCACAACGAATAATGGTTCGAGTCTCAGTTTGAAAAAATTTCTCGGGTGTTACAGCCCCAACCCACCTTCTGTAGTTTAGGGGCTGGAGCCCCACACCACTAAGTGCGGCTGGGTCGCCTGGTCCCCAACCCTTCCGACCTTTTTTCCGTGTGAGTTCCCTGTTGTTGTACCTATATTTTCTACTTAATATCCATACTCAAAATCTTCGTTAAACATTGAGAGATCCTTCATAACATGAATCATAACCCTTGAATTCATAATTCAAATTCAAGGAAAGAGTTAAGAGTAAAGTCTTGAGAGTTCTTTCCAGTCGTTTGAGAAGTCTTTTACAATCTTATAAAACTTGTTTTAAGACTTGACTACTTGAGTATGAGAGTGAGTAGAGTTGAGTTTCATTTTTCAAAATGAATAAATGGGAACTAAATATTCCTAATAGTAAATGTTTTTACATTTAAAATGAGAGGAAACACCGATTTCCAAATAAGTTCATGAGGAGTTTTGAGTACTATCTCTTTTAAGAGAAACCTTTTGAGTAATAATCTCAAAGTTGAGGATGAGGAAATGTTTTTAAACATATGAGCTAAGTTATATTTTGGGAATAGTATTGAGCACCGATATGGGGGTGAGTTCAGATAACTCAAAGTCCTCATAAACCATGTAGCCAACGTGGGTAGAAAGGGTCATACTTTTTAGATGATTCCTTATTGCTTTTTAAGCATAGGTTAAAGGATCCACTTAGTTGAGGAGTTCTATACCCTGGCAAGGTATATGACAGTTCTGGCACCGTGGGTGAGACGTTGTATCATCACATAGCTCATAGTGATGGTTGTCAGTTAGAGAATTTCCCAAACAGAGTTATTTTGTATTTTTTACATAAAAACTGAGCTATTTTGTATTTTTTAATATATTGAGTTGTTACCTGCTATTTTAAATGCTTTATATAAACTGCATCTTTATTGTTGTTTTATACTGCTGTTAGGTGAGTATCCACGAGTTGAGGTTGAGTTGAGTAGAGTCGAGGTGAGTATGTTTCTTTCTTTCCAAGTTCAAGATTTTATGTTATGGTCAGTATTACCCTTGCATGCTCGTACATTCAATGTACTGATGCCATTTGGCATGCATCATTTCATGATGCAAATACATGAGATCAAGGTCATCAAGAGGCGATTCGTTAATACCAATTGCAGTTCCAGAGTTGTTTGGTGAGCCTCCTTGCTTTCGAAGGATCCCTTATTTATTTTCATGTTTTTCATTTTTGTTAGGATGATTGGGGTCTTGTTGTAACACAATAGATCTCAAAACGAAGAAAATCCTAGTTTTCAGAAAAATTGGTGTCAGTACCAACAGAACCACCCACGGACCGTAGGTAGGACCACCGATCGTAGGTGGGGTTCTGTCGTTAAGGCCCAAATATTAATAGTCTCTGAGGCCACCTACGGCTGACCAGTACGGTCAGTGGTTAGACCTACAAACCGTAGGTCTGACAGCAGGTGAGGTTTAACAGCCAGTTAGAGGGAAATTACTGATGGATCAATTTAAATGGTCATCACTCTTATAACAAATAGAATTAGGAGTCCCATGAACCACCTAATGGTAGATAATTGAATCCTATTTCCAACACTACCGAGTTTACAAAAATCCCATCTACGACTAAACAGTTATGCTCATTTTAGTGAAGCCATGTCGGGCAGACTTGACCGACGACCCCTACCTACGATTGGTAGATCAACCCACGGATCGTAGGTCCCTCCATGGGTGGCCTTCGACAAAATTAAGTTAGAGTCGTTTTGGTCCTTTCCCCTATACGTTGGGCTCTTAAACTACGTCGTTTTACTCAGATTAAGCCTAATAACCTAGTTAGAACATAACCAAAACCTTTATTCACCTAAAATAATCCAAACTAGAGAAAAAGAAGAAGAAAAAGGTGACTCAAACCCCTCTAAGAACGCTGCAAGTTTTCTTCAGATCCAACCCCAAAATCGAAGGAATTCTCCGTGAATTTCATCACCAGGTATGTGGGATTTCACTAGTGGGTTCTTTTCACCCATTAGGTCCCTAGATTTCTGTCAAAATCTTGATCCCCTTGATATTATATAGACTTAGGGTTTCATGAATGTTAGAATTATTGGGTTTTAGCTGTTAGAATGATCCAAATCATATTATCATGAATTCAGTATCGTAATTGCCTAGGTTTATGCATAAACTCAGAACCCTAGCCATGTAGTTCTTTTAGTTCATGAATTACACATTCTAGGCCATACAATTTAGTTATATATATAAACATGCCTCAGTTTTTGAAAGCATTATTATCAATATATTAATATTGCATTCTCAATTTGCATGTCAGTATTTTGAGTTATCCAGTATTATAGTATTTCAGACATAAAGTGTTAATTACTTAATCATATGGGAAACTGAATAACGAGTGGACTAGGGTCAGTCACCCTTAAGTCCTAGAACTACGTGCCCCGTAGGTTGAAAGTCCCCTTTGTGTGCATCATTTTAGAGATCACGCCAATTATGCCTCTATACCTCTAGCGGGGTATATTGGGTTCTCTCAATGGGGTGTATACATCGGACTCCACATTTAGCTCATGTGGTTTATTAGTAGCTCCCACAGTTCAGTCAGATTCTATTGCATTGACCATGTTATCAGTACAGTTTAGTACTCAGTCTCAGCATGTTATAAACTTGGTCATTGCATTCAGTTTAGTCATGTTCGGTATTTTTAGTATCCTTATCATGTTCATATTATATCATTATTGTACTACTTGTTCTGTTATGATTATTGTTCAGCTTTACTCTATCCTGCATGCTTAGTACCTTTCAAGTACTTACACATACTCTACTCTACATCTTCTCGTGATGTAGGTTCAGGTCCTCAGCAGTCAGATCACGCATATATCAGTTCCCGATCTTCAGTTCTACAGCATCAGTGGTGAGTCCTCATTTTTTGAGGACTAGTGACATGTTATCTTCTTATTTTTAGTTTTTCTAGATTTAGCTGGGGCTTGTCCCAGCACTTCTAGTCAGTTTATAGGCTTATTTCAGACATAGTTAGTTTCAGCTCTAGTGTTAGAGTTTGACTTTTCATTTGTATTCAAACTCACAGTTTCTTATATTCAGATTTAGTATATGGGTATTCCCCTTTATTTCAGATTCTTATATGATTTAGTTTCTGCACAATAATTTCTTTAGTTTAGTTTACTTTAGTATGCTTATGATGTGCCATCAGGGTTAGCTTGGGGTCATTCGTGATCCTAGGTCCCGTGTCCAAGTCCTGGGGTAGTTTTGGGGAGTGATAAACTTGGTATCAGAGCACTAGGTTTAAGAGTATTAGGATGTATGAAAAGATGCACTAAGTAGAGTCCTTTTCATAGGTGTGAAGTGCACCACATCTAATGAGAGGGAGGTTACGAACTGTTTTAGAAAAAACTTTAATTTCTTTGTTACTCTTATCGTGCGTAAGGTATGATCTAATTCCTCGCTCTGACTCATCATTTTGTGCTTTTAGATCATGCATCCTCATAGAGCTATCCCTCGGAATGCTAATGCACGCAATGCTAACACTGCTCCTCTAATCCCAGATCAGGAAGTTTCGAATGCTAATTTTTGGAACCTATTCAGTCTTGGCTCAGAGTATGACCAACCAGAACAATTAGCAGGTTCTAGTTCCGGTTAATGCTAATGTTGGGTCAGCTGCAGCTAGAGTTTGTGATTTCGTTCAGATGAATCCACCTGAGTTCTTAGGATCGTAGACTGGTGAGGATCCCCAAAACTTCATTGATGAGGTCAAGAAGATCTTTGGGGTGATGCAGGTAACTTGGAATGATCGAGTTGAGTTGGCATCTTACCAGCTTAATGATGTAGCTCATATATGGTATACTCAGCGGAAAGAGAACAAGGTACATATGCAACTCCTATTACTTGGGAATGCTTTAGTGAGAACTTTCTGGAGAAGTTATTCCCAAGAGAGTTGAGGGAGGAAAAAGCTCAAGAGCTTATGAATTTGAGGTAGGGTTCCATGACGGTCCAAGAGTATGGAATCAAGTTCACCCAACTCTCCACGTATGCTCCTCACATGGTGGCCGATTCCAGGGGTCAAATGAACAAGTTCATGTATGGGGTATCCGATCTTGTGAAAATAGTGTAGAAATGCTATGTTGCTAGAAAATATGAACATATTTAGGCTCATGACTCATGCTTAGCAGGTTGAGGGTGATAAGCTTAGGAAACAGGCTAAGGAGAATAAGAAGGCTAGGACCGGCAACTATGACTATCCTCAACAGATATTAGGTAGTGGTAATTGCTCGCAGTTTCAGCAGAAGTCGTCAACTCCAGCACCTTCATCAGCTAGTGTTCCATCCTTCAAGTTCCGACATGATCAGAAAGGTAAGGCATTAGGCTCCAAGTCTCAAGGTAGTATTTCAGGCACTAGAACCTACCCAACTTGTCCAAAGTGTGGTAAGAACCATCTGGGCGAGTGTCTTGCAGGAAAGGAAAGATGTTTTGGGTGTGGTCAATCTGGTCACAAGTGAAAGGATTGTCCTTCTAAGTAGGGTCAAGGAGGTAACAATGGTAGAGCTCAGTCCACAACTTCAGCAACACCAGTAGGGGCCCCAACTCAGCAGGGTAACTCATCTGGTACATGTCGTGGTCAGCGCCAAAACAGGTTGTATGCTCTCCAGGCTCGCTAGGATCAAGAATATTCTCCTGATGTAGTCACTGGTACGTTACGAGTCTTTTACTTAGATGTTTATGCATTGTTAGATCTAGGGACTACTCTTTCCTTTGTAACTCCTTTTATAACAGTCAAATTCGATGTTAGTCTAGAAACTATTTCAGAACCTTTCTCAGTTTCTACTCCAGTCAGTGACTCAATTATAGATATAAAAATTGCCCTGTCGCAGTCTCCTAGAAAGTCACCTTAGATGATCTTGTAGAGTTAGAAATGGTAGATTTCGATATCATTCTAGGCATGGATTGGTTACATTCCTGTTATGCCTCAGTCGATTGTAGAACTAGGATTGTTCGTTTTCAGCTTCCAGACAAACCAATCTTAGAATGGAAGGGTAGTAGCTTAGCGCCTATGGGTCGATTCATTTCTTACCTTAAGGCTAGAAAGATGATCTCTAAGGGTTATCTCTATCATCTAGTTCGGGTTAAGGATTTTAGCTCCGAAGCCCCAACTCTTGAGTCAGTTCCAGTAGTCAATGAGTTCTTAATCCAGAAGATCTTCTCGGATTTCCTCCCATAAGGGAAATCGACTTTGGAATTGATCTCCTTCCAAATACCTAGCCTATTTCTATTCCTCCTTATAGAATGGCTCCAGCTGAGCTTAAGGAATTGAAAGAGTAGTTGAAAGACCTTCTAGATAAGGGTTTCATCAGACCCAGTGTTTCCCCATGGGGTGCACTAGTGTTATTCATGAAAAAGAAAGATAGTTCTCTCAGAATGTGTATTGACTATAGGCATTTGAAAAAATTCACAATCAAGAATAAGTATCTCATCTTCAGGATTGATGACTTATTTGACCAACTTTAGGGTGCTAGTCATTTCTCAAAAATAGACCTCAGATCGGGTCATCATTAGCTCAAAGTCAGAGATAGTGACATTCCGAAGACAGCCTTCAAAACTCAGTATGGTCATTAAGAATTCGTAGTTATGTCATTTGGACTAACCAATTCTTCTGCAACGTTCATGGATTTGATAAACAGGGTGTTCAAACAGTACTTGGACTTGTTCGTTATCGTCTTTATTAATGATATCCTCATTTACTCTAGGAATGAGGAAGAACATGCGAGTTATTTGAGAGTTGTCCTGCAAACTCTCAAAGATCGCCAATTATTCGCTAAGTTTAGCAAATGTGAGTTTTGGTTGAAATTCATTGCTTTCCTTGGTCATATAATGTCTAGAGGGGATCCGAGTGGATTCTCAGAAAATAGAAGCAGTGAAGAAATGGCCCAGACCTACATCTCCTACAGATATCAAAATTTTCTTAGATTTTGCTGGTTATTACATAAGGTTCGTGGAAGGATTTTCATCCATAGCCTCTCCATTGACTAAGTTGACTCAGAAAAAGATCAAATTTCAGTGGTCAGATAATTGTGAGAAAAGCTTTGCAGAACTCAAAACTAGGTTGACTACAACTCCTGTTTTGACTCTACCAGAGGGTTCAGACAGTTATGTTATATATTATGATTCATCCAGAGTCAGCCTAAGTTGTGTGTTGATGCAGCGAGGTAAGGTTATAGTTTATGCTTCCAGACTACTTAAGGTGCATGAAAAGAACTATCCAACTCATGACCTCAAGCTTGCAGCAGTGGTGTTTGCACTTAAGATTTGGAGACATTACTTGTATAGTGTTCACGTAGATATGTTCACAGACCATAAGAGACTCCAGTATGTGTTTACCCATAAAGAGTTGAATCTTCGCCAGAGGAGATGGCTTGAGTTCCTCAAGGACTATGATATGAGTGTGCATTACCATCCTGGTAAGGCCAATGTAGTAGAAGATGCTCTTAGCAGACTATTGATGGGTAGTGTAGCACATGTAAAAGAAGAAAGAAAGGAGATAACAAAGGATGTTCACAGACTTGCTCGCGTAGGAGTTTGTCTTTCGAGCATATCAGATGGTGGAATAACAGTGCATAATTTGTCAGAATCTTCATTGGTAGTAGAGGTTAAGAAAAAGCAAAACAGTGATCCAATACTACTTCAACTAAAGGGTGAAGTACATCAGCATAGAGTTGAGGTTTTCTCCCAAGGGGGATATGGTGTACTTCACTATTAGGATCAATTATGTGTTCATAAGGTGGGTGAGTTGAGACAGCAGATTCTTGCAGAAGCCCATACCTCCAGATATTCTATTCATCCAGGCGCCACTAAGATGTACCGTGACATGCGGGAAGTCTTTTGGTGGAATGGTATGAAAAGGGATATAGCGTATTTTGTGGCTAAGTGCCCCAATTGTAAGCAAGTCAAGGTAGAATATCAGAAACCAGGAGGCATGACTCAAGAGATCGACATTCCTACTTGGAAGTGGGAAGTGATCAACATGGACTTCATTATAGGTTTACCTCGCACTCACAGACATCATGACTCCATTTGGGTGATAGTTCATAGAGTCACTAAGTCTGTGCGCTTTTTGGCTATTAAGACTATAGACTCAGCGGAGGACTACACCAAGCTTTACATTAATGAGATAGTCAGGTTGCATGGGGTTCCTTTGTCTATCATCTCAGATAGAGGTCCTCAATTTACCTCTCATTTGTAGAAGTCATTTCAGAAGGGTCTTGGTACTCAGGTCAATCTTAGCACAACATTTTGACGGATGGTCAGGCAGAGAATACCATTCATACCTTAGAGGATATGTTGAGGGCTTGCGTGATCGATTTCAAGGTTAGTAGGGATGATCACCTACCTCTTATAGAGTTCGCTTACAATAATAGCTACCATGCCAGCATTCAGATGGCCCCTTATGAGGCATTGTATAGGCGTAGATGTAGATCTCCAATTGGTTGGTTTGAAGTAGGTAAGCAGCCTTGATAGGGCCAGATTTAGTTCATGATGCTATGGAGAAAGTGCAACTCATTAGAGATAGAATCAAGACAACCCAAAGTCACCAGAAGTCCTATGCAGATGTAAGGAGAAGGGAATTAGAATTCCAAGTTGATGATTGAGTTTTCTTGAAAGTGTCACCAATGAAAGGGGTGATGAGATTTGGCAAGAAAGGGAATCTCAGTCCTAGATATGTATGCCCTTACAAGATCTTGAAAAGGGTTGGTAAAGTGGCATATGAGTTAGAGTTGCCAACAAAACTAGCAGCAGTGTGGGTGATCCAACATCCACTATACCTTTAGAAAGTGTAGTTGTAAAGGATAGTTTCACTTATGAAGAGGTACCAATTGAAATCCTTGATCGACGGGTTCGAAGGTTGACAAACAAGGAAGTCATTTCAATTAAGGTTTTGTGGAAGAGTCAGTTCATAGAGGGAGCTACTTGGGAAGCAGAAGTAGCCATGAAGGCCAAGTCTCCTCACCTATTTCCTTTCGATTCAATTCTAGCTTGAGGTAATAGTTCCTCTTCAGTATTTTAGTCATTCATGCGTAGCTTCAGTCTTAGTATCATATTCATTCAGTTTGTACTTGCATTTTCAGCGTATTTGCATGTTCTTGGAACTTAATTCAGTCAGAAATCAGTTTCCAGTGTTTAGTGGTAGGGTTGCAGCTCTTTCCCTCCATCTCCAGCTAGTTTAGTCTTCATTCGAGGATGACTGTTCCCAAGGGGGAGATATTGTAACACCTCAGATCTCAAAATGAAGAAAATCCTAGTTTTCAGAAAAACTGGTGCCAGTACAAACGGAACCACCCACGGACCATAGGTAGGACCACAGACCGTATGTGGGGTTCCGTTGTTAAGGCCCAAGTCTTAATAGTGTCTGATCCCACCCACGGTCGACCAGTACAGTCCATGGTTGGACCTACGGACCGTAGGTAAGGGTTAGCAGCCAATTAGAGGGAAATTGTTGATGGATCAACTTCAAATGGTTATCACTCTTAGTACAAAAGGAATTAGGTTGCCCATGACCCACATAATGATAGATAATTGTATCCTCTTTTTAACGCTACCAAGTTTGCTAAAATCCCATCTCCGAGTAAAAAGTTATGCGCGTTTCAGTGAAGCCCTGTCGGGCAGACTGGACCGATGACCCCTACCTACGGTTGGTAGATCAACCCACGGACCGTAGGTCCCTCCGTGGGTGGCCTTCGACATAATTAAGTTAGGGTAATTTTGGTCCTTTCCCCTATACGTTGGGCTCCTAAACTACGTCATTTTACTGTTATTAAGCCTAATAACCTAGTTAGAACATAACCAAAACCTTCATTCACCTAAAATCATTAAAACTAGAGCAAAAAGAGAAGAAACAGACGACTCAACCCCCTCCAAGAACGCAACAAGTTTTCTTCAGTTCCAACCCCGAAATCGAAGGATTTCTCCATGAATTTCGTCACCATGTATGTGGGATTTCACTAGTGGGTTCCTTTCACCCATTAGGTCCCTAGATTTCAGTCAGAATCTTGATTCTCTTAATATTATCTAGACTTAGGGTTTCTTGAATGTTAGAATTATTGGGTTTTAACTGCTAGAATGATCCAAATTGTATTATCATGAATTCAGTATCGTTATTGCCTAGGTTCATGCATAAACTCAGAACCCTAGCCATGTAGTTCTTTTAGTTCATGAATTACACATGCTAGGCCAGATAATTTAGGTATATATATAAACATGCCTCAGTATTCGAATGCATTATTATCAGTATATTAATGTTGCATTCTCAATTTGCATGTCAGTATTTTGAGCTATCCAGTATTACAACATTTCAGTCATAAAGTGTTAATTACTTAATCATATGGGAAACTGAATACCGAGTGGACTAGGGTTAGTCACCCTCAAGTCCCAGAACTACGTGCTCCGTAGGTTGTAAGTCCCCTCTGTGGGCATTATTTTAGTGATCACGCCAGTCATGCCTTTATACCTCTGGCAGGGTATATTGGGTCCTCTCAATGGGGAGTATACATCGGACTCTACATTTAGCTCATGTGGTTTTATGTGGGTTATTAGTAGCTCCCACAGTTCAGTCAGATTCTATTGCATTGACCATGTTATCAGTACAGTTCAATATTCAGTCTCAACATGTTATAAACTTAGTGATTGCATTTAGTTTAGTCATGTTCAGTATTTTCAGTATCCTTATCATGTTCAGATTATATTATTGTTTTATTGCTTGTTCAATTATGATTATTGTTTAGCTTTACTCTATCATGCATGCTCAGTACCTTTCGCATACTCTGCGCTACATCTTCTCGCAATGTAGGTTCAGGTCCTCAGCAGTCAAATCACGCATAGATCGGTTCCCGATCTTCAGTTCTACAGCATCAGTGGTGAGTCCTCATTCTTCGAGGACTAGTGACATATTATCTTCTTATTTCCAATTTTAGTTTCAGTTTTGCTAGATTTAGCCGGGGCATGTCCCAACACTTCTAGTCAGTTTAGAGGCTTATTTCAGACATATTTAGTTTCAGCTCTAGTGTTAGAGTTTGACTTTTCATTTGTATTCAAATTCTCAGTTTCTTATATTCAGATTTAGTATATGGGTATTCCCCATTATTTCAGATTCTTAAATGATTTAGCTTTCACACAATATTTTCTTTACTTCAGTTTACTTTAGTATGCTTATGATGTGCCAGCAGGGTTAACTTGGGGTCATTTGTGATCCTAGGTCCCATGTCTGCATCCTGGGGTAGCTTCAGGGCGTGACACTTGTCCCGACATCCCTTATAGTATTAGAGGTTTTATAGATAGATAGACAGTAATAGTTCATGAGTCTTTTTCATTTAGTTGTTAATGTTCTAAACTTGAGTTGCCCTTGAGGCCAGTTGAATGTTTCTTTGAGCATTTCTGAGTTTATCATTTATGATATTTGAGTTAAAGTTGTACTTTTAAACTTTTTCTCATGTTGAGTAAGTCTTCCACAGAGAGTTGAGCCAAGCCAAGGGTTCGCTTGGGGCCAACAATGGTTCTCGAGTGTCAGTCACGTCTAGGGTGTATGTTCGAGGCGTGACATATTTACAAGTGTGTTGTATTTTATTATGATTGTGATTGTGTTAGTGTGTAAATATATTGGCTTGGGTATGACGCCTGGTACATGATATCTCTTGGTTTGCTCGGGTATCATGTCTAATATATGATATCTCTTGGTTGGCTTGAGTATCACGTTTGGTACAAAATATCTCTTGATTGGCTCGGGTATCACGCCTCATATGATATATCTATATGGTTAGCTCGGATACCATGCCTGGTACGAGATACTTACAGGTCGCTTGGGTACCACACTTGGTACGGGATTCTAACAGTTGGCTCGGGTTTTATCCTGGTACATGTTTGACTATTCTCTTGTATATTAGTTTCTTGAGTGAACCAAACTTGTTTGTGATCGTGTTGGACATGCTTCATGTAATTGTTGAGTTAGAATTGGTGACTAAGAATCTTGTTGTATTGCTAACTTGGTTAATCTATATGTTGTCTTATCTTTACTATGTTTAGTTATGTGTTTATATTCATACCTTTGGAGTTGGTCGATGATCCTTCCAGTATATTGTGGTTTGTGTACTGATACTACACTTGCTCTTTCTTTATTGAGTACTGGACATATTCAAGTAATTGCTTCCCGACCTCAATTGTGATTCTAGGTTTATCTAAATCCAAGGGTGAGCAACTTCCACCCGTTGCCGTGGATTCGTTCGTATTTTCTTAGTCCATATGTTTGGACTCAGACTCATTAGATTGATTTCTTGTTTGGGATTGCACCCCCTTATTCTAGACTATGTAGAGTTTTATTTGGTAAACAACTTTTAGGTTCTAAGGGGAATATTGCTGCATTTATTTTATGACTTGGTTGTTGCTTTATGAAAGTTTCTTTTTTAAAGGTTGAAAACTGCTTACTTCTGGTTTTTTAGTAGACCGTGTGATAGTAGTTATGTTATTCTTCCATCGGGGTCAGTGCCACTTACGGTGGGACGGGATCGTGACAAATAATTTTTTTATTTTTTTTTACCATTTCAAAATATTAACTCAAAAGTTAATTGAAAGATAGACGGTAAGTTATCGATTCAAAATTTAATTTTTTGAAGATTGATACTGTGCAAGTGTCAATTGGTCCAAAGTGTTATATTTTGCATCCAAGCCTACTGGGCTCAATTATTCTTACTACCTACTGAGGTGGTTAGAACTATTGAAGCATACTCTAGGAATTACGTATGGTTTGGATTCAACACAATCACTAAAAGATCAATAGTAGCTTGGGATAATGTATGTTGCCCAATTAGCTAGGGGGCTTAACTTGCCTAACCTACACATATGGAACCAGGATGCTCTAGCCAAACTTCATTGGGATCTGGCTAACAAGTAGGACACTATGAATCAGGTGGATATATGCATACTACATGAAAAGTCAAATGCCTTTCCTAGTAGATAGCATATACTTAGTGCTGGAGCAACACCTGATATCAATAGTTTCATTCAGAATTTCCACTTTTAAGCAGTTTCTAATGCACTATTGTTAGCTCTAGTTCATTTTGTGATGAATTAAGGAATAGCTTTTCGAGTTTGATTAAAATATGATTTTGTTAAGACTGTCACTGATGATTAATAAAATCATGTTAGTTACCAAAAATAGATACTACACAGGTACATGATAAAAAAAAGTAGAAAGTTTTTTTTAAAATATATCTATATTTATGGATAAAATAATATGTAACTATGATGGTGAAGTTGCTAAAATATTTGAAGAAAATATCTTAAATATTAATTATCTAAATCATGGTTAGATCATAGATATATACAAATTATGGTAAGTTGTAGTAGCTTTTATATAGTATTTTATTTTGGTAAATAGCTTTTATCTAGTCAGTTGTTTATTGCATTAGAGCAAAAAAGGACAAAATAAATACATAGATAAGCTACTAAAACTTGGTAAGAAATCTAAAAGGTGGATTTTAGTGCAAAAAGATTGCCTCAAATGTTTGTTTACATGCATAATACATAAATCTATCCTTTAACTTGGCTTCATTTTTTCCCTTTAACTTTTAGTGTGCACAAGTAAGTATTTAATTTGTACAAAATTGAACAAATAGACACATTCGTCCTACGTGTTGTCCGACATGAAAATTTTGTGTCCTATGTGGCGTTCTAAATGTATTATGCCACGTAGGACGTATGTGTTTACTTGTTCAATTTTATACAAGTTTAAGTGTCTACTTGTGCATACTCAAAGTTGGAGGGCATATATATGTGTTAAATCCAAGTTAAAGGGCTTATTAAAGGGTTTATATAATACTCCCTCCGTCCCATTTTATATGTCATCCCTTTCTATAAATAGCTTGACCACAATACTTGTCATTTTATAAAATTTATGCATAAATTACCGTATTTTACCTATTATACCCTTGATAGAGTAGTTAATTAATCTTGAAAATGTATTCATCATTTATTATAAAGTTGACTTAATAAAACATTAAATAAGGGTAAAAGGGTAAAGTTACATCATTTCTTAATGCAAGTGCAAAGTAAAAAGGTGACATATAAAATAGGACGGAGGGAGTAGTTAAGAAGTGTTCTCTTCATTATTATTTTTTCTTATCTGTTTTAAGTTTGTGTTTCCCTTCTAGAAAATCAATCTAAAACACCTTGCAATCAATTGTTATCATTTATGCTTTTGGGGAATTGAAATCAATGAAGGTAGAAAAAAGTGAAAAATTTAGAATTCTGGTTGTGGATGATGATATAAATTGCCTTCTCACTACTACTGCATCACTCAAGAATTTGAAATTCGAAGGTACTTATCTGTTTTCATTTTTCGTAGTTTGTGAATGTCACGATCTTAAATCTGGAGTTGTGATGACACCTATTCCATCCCAAAGTAGGGTATTTTTTCTATTCTTTCCTTGATCTAAGAATTATGTATGTCAAAACTGACATCATATGAATTAAGGGCCTGTTTGGAAGGACACCCTGTTAATTGAATTTGGTGTAATTGGGTGTAATTATAATGTCTATCATGTTTGGTTGGACTGGTAATTACTTGGTCAGCAGGTAATTGGTGTAATTGGCAGGGGTAATACACTTTACAATTCACAGGCAGAGGCTGTGAATTGCTAGTAATTGCATGGTGCAATTACCAGCTGATTACTTTTTAATTTCTTTTTTTTATTATTTCTATTTTAATTTTTTGTTTTAATTTTTTTTACTTCTATTATTTTAAGTTCTTTTTTTTTATTATTATTCTAAAAGTTTATTTTTATTTTTTATTATTATATTTCATTTTCTTCTTGTTCTCAACCTTACTTTACGTGATTCTATGCAATTTTTTCGTATTATCTATTTCTTTATTCCATGCTTATTTTCTCATTAGCATAATTTTATTAGTAATCTAATTTTTAAATTAAAATAGAATTTATTGTTAAGTAGGGTTATAGACTTACGTTTTTAAAAAAAATAATCATATTTATGTATGCTATGTTGAAATTTTCTATAAGAGTATTATGCTAAATTTTTTGTTTTGAAATTTTTAACTTATGTTATATTTTCAGTTTCAGTAATATTCAATTCACATTGCACGTCATTTTTAATTAGACTTGATAGATTATCTTTTTGTCAAACATTTAATAATTTATCACATTTTATTTATATATTAATCTTTTTATCAAACATGCATTAAACGATATTCGTAGAAACTTCATACTTTTAGTTTTTTATGATCAATTCAATTGAAATATATTAAGGTTGATGCGGTTAAATCAACTAGTAGAAAGAAGGTGGCACAGTTAATCAACTGAATTCGCGCTTAGAAAGAATAACTTTGAAGCCACCTTTAGAATGGTCAGCATCTTTTGAGAAGAATTGCTCTTTGGAGAGCTAAATATAAGGGCAATGAAAATTGTAAGTTGTAGAAAGGAGATTTTTCGTTCAATATTGAATATCAAAACCATATCATTATTTGAGGATTAAAAATGTTAAAATAATTGTAATTAAATATGCTTACAATTTCTAGTGTTATTTTATTGTAACAGCAAGAAAATTATGCAATTATTACTGCAGAGGAAAGAATGTTGCATTTCAGTAATGTTTCTCCAAATTTTGCACCTGAGGTAGTTTTCATATACCTATGTTCTGTAATAGAATATTACATTTTAAAATATACTTATATAATTAAGAAAGTTGTACATAGTATTTTTTTTTTTTAATAAATTTTAGGTTTAGCAAACATAAAAATCATATTTGTATGCTATATCTATAATTTACATAATTGTGCTCCATAGCAAACTTTCTATTAATATGTATATTTCGGTATACTTATACAAAAGAATCAATTGTATAAGTATATATCTGGAATCTGTATACAAATAAGAAAATATTTTTTTGTATAATCTGTTTGTATAAAGCGAAAAAGAGAGAAAGGCAAAAGAGAATTGGGCATTAGAAGATTTGTATTGTATAATTATAAGTGTATAGGACAAAAAAAATATGTACTTTTATTTGTATATACAGTTTTCTCTCGATTTATACAATCACAAACACATTTTATACATTTGTGTATGTATAAAGTGAGAGAGGCGAGCGAGATCAAGAGAATGACGAGCGAGATATCTTGGGAGAGAGGTGAACGAAAAGATATGTATTTGTATTTATATTTGTATTTGGCGAGCGAGATATCTTGGGAGAGAGGCGAATGAAAAGATATGTATTTGTATTTGTATTTGTATATATAGTTTTCTCTCGCTTTATACAAACACAAACATAATTTATACATTTGTGTTTGTATAAAGTGAGAGAGGCGAGAGAGAGAGTGGCGAGCGAGATATCTGGGGAGAGAGCCGAATGACAAAGTGTTTACTACGGATCAGAATTAAATATAAATGTGGTTATAAAATTTAATTTTAATTAATAGTTTGCTATTTTATACAATTTCCCTTTTTTTTTCTTACTATTTGTCCTTTTTACCCACTTTTCCTCCCCTAGTTGATTTGTGGAGATGAATGATTTGATGCAAACGAGTTCACAAATAAGTTGGCTGGTAAATTTTTGATTAGGTTGTTTCTAACTTTGTTATAACACAAATGATTGACATTATATGAAAGGTAATTTGTGTTGTTTAATGTATTTTAATAATAAAACTCAAAACTATATCAAAATTTGTGAATATATGAAAATATTTATTAACAAATATTTTTACAATTTTTGATGTCTTATTTTACTGTGTAGCAAAAAAATTATGAATATGTCATTGCAGAGGAAAAATCATTTCAACACCTTTAAGTTCCTCAAAATTTTAAACTTGGGATAGTTTCTCATGTACCTATATTGAGTCATAGAGAATTGTAGCCTAAAAATATTATTTACAAAGTTAAGCAAATTGAGAAATTTGTAGACACTATCATATATCTCTACTCTTTCAAATTTTTTTTTATTGACTTTCCATATCCTACTTTATTTTTATTAGTAGAGATGGTAGTTTATTTTTGGGATAAGGGTCTGAAAAATATCCCAACTTTGATCGAATTTGCTGTTGTGATACTAAACTTTCATGAGGACCGATTACCTCCCTAGACTATTTAATAGTGTATTTTTTACCCCTGAACTATTTAATAGTGTATTTTAAAGGTATGTATGTGTCCACGTGGACACATTATTATTTATAATTTTGCATTACTTTTTATGTCCACGTGGGCAAATATATATGTTTAAAATACGATATTAAATAGTCTAGGGAGGTAGTAGGTCCTCATGAAAGTTTAGTATCGCAACAGCAAATTCGATCAAAGTTGAGATATTTTTCAGACCCTTATCCCTTTATTTTTAGATAAATCAGTTCACAATAAAGTAATTTCTTACATTTTGGTAGAACACAAATGATCGAGCTTTGTTATATGAAAGTTTAAATGTGTGTTGTATAAAATAATTCACTAATGAAACTCAAAATAATATTATAACTTTTGAATACTTACAGAAAATATTTTTCAGTAAATATGCTTATAATTTTTGGGGTCTTATTTCACTATGTAGCAAGGAATCTATGGAGGTGTTACTGCAGAGGAGGCATTGTTCGAGCATCTTTATGTTCCCTCAAATTCAGATGGGGTAGTTTTTCATATACTCTACGTTTGGTCAATGAACAATACATGATTATAAAGTTAAGAGAATTGAGAAAGTTTGTACCCACTATCATTTTGCTATAAAATAAACTTAAATAATGAAATTCAAAATTATATTATTTTTAGCAAAAATACTTACATATTCTGATGTCATATTTCACTTTGCAGCTAGGAGATTATGGAAGTTTTACTGCAGAGGATTGTTCATTCTTCAATAGTATTATCTTGAATCATAACCTCGAGGTGGTTTCTCATATACATATGTTTGTTAAATCACAGAGCATTATGTTTTGAAAGTGCAATACCACAGTTGAATGAATTACACAAGTTCGTATACACTATTATTTTTCTCTTAACTTCATATTCCTTTTAAAGAAATTTGTACCACCCATTTGATACAAGAACCTGGTTCTTGTTATACTTTAAGTGAAACACGTGTCACGAAAGAACACAAATGTTTATCGTTATAAACTTCCTTGCTCAAGAAAAGAAAAGGCATGACCTACAACATGTAGAAATTTCAGCAAATTCTCACTAACTTTAAAGAGTGGTTTCAGCTTACAACTCAATAACGATTCCAAGTCACAAAAATAATAAACTTACATTAGAAAGAAATCCTAACTCTAGTTCTCCTTTCTTCTACTATTGTATGCTCCCTCTGCCGCTTCTTGGCTTTTGCTGAGAACAACAGTATTCAGTGTGTGCAAAAACAATTGCCTCATTATGCTACTTTTCCTTTTATAGACGTCTTGTTTTATGCGTATGAAAATCCCTAGTTGAGTCTTACAAGGAAATTACTTCCTCAACAAGTAAGCATTTCCTTTTATAGAAACTTATGCAGATTCTAACTCTATTTTTGTGCCCCTTCTCTTCCTACTTCACTCTATAACTAACCTTCAGAACCTAGTCCACTTTGTCAATCATCAAAACTATTTTTTACCAAATATTGACCTGTCATCAATTTCTCCACTTTTGATTATGACAAATTATGAGCCCCTAATATATATTCTGCACATTGATCAATATACAACCAGAGCAACATACTGAATAAAATCTTCTCTTTTGGCATCATTAAATAAATAATAAGAGTGTCAATTTATCAAGGCAAGTTGAAATAAACACTCATAGCCACTAGGGAAACAATACCACAAAAATCAAGATAAACAAGGAAACCATCAATCTAAGGATATTAGTCATCCAAACATTCGCAAAGAGAGACTATAACACATATGATAAAGACAGACATGATCAAGAAAGCACTGCATTTAAGCGCCAAGGGCGCCAACATAGTTATCAGGACAATGTAGTAAAAAATATCTAGAATATCAACTAAAACAACAAAAAGGAACCAGTTAATCACAAGAGAGACTAGGGGAACGACTAGTATGGGGAACAAAAGAGGAAGAGGGGTTGTCAAGGAGTTGTAGCAACCTATCCATGTGAGTATTATTGTCATGTTGCTGCCGGCTCATCTAATCCTTCAACTCAGAAACCTCACTCCTAAAACCTTGAAGCTCCACCTTCAGAACTGAAATTTCATCTTGCCACAATGTGTTATGTTCCTTGGCAGCATTGAGATTAGCAAGCAACTAGGTAATAGGGCTAGTAGACTTAGGACCATGTATACCTGGAGGTGTTACTGTGGGTTGGAAATCACACTCATCAAGAGTTATTTTGTCAATCATGTCCATCTTGGTTGACTTGAGCCCTTCCCCCAACAACATATTGTAAGCACTAAGAAAAATGGTTTACAAATTGTCATACGCTAACTGATGAGGACTACCTTTTGAATCTGCAATCCTAGCCATGTGCAAATCATGATAGCAGTCCAGCTAATAGGTTCCTCCTGATTAAGAGCATTTTCCAATCTCATGTCCCTGTATGTCAGCTCATGATGGCATTCCCCCTAAGGGCTATCCCCTTATGCACTACCTCAGACAACAACTTTTGAAAAGGCTCCATCTCCCCCTTCATCACCTTCATAGGCCTCACATCCACCCTCCCTTGTTTAACTTTGATGTGAGCAAGCAATTCTCATCCTTAAGCCGCACATACTCAGCCAACCCAATAGTAGGAACCTGTAGGATCTCCCACAACTTGGTGCAATCGAATACAATCTCAACCCCCCCCCACCCCTAATAAAAGGAACTCACTAGACTATACTCCAACACTATCAGATTAGTATAAAATTCTTTGACCTCATTTTCATGCACCCATCCCTAAAAGCTCAATTTCTTGAACTGTTGGATACTCTGTCATATCGGCATCAACCACCCTCCCCTTTAGTACAACCTTGGAGGCAAAAATAGACTTCCTTTCCCATGACTAAGAAATTAGCAAGGTTCTCATTCATTTTAGTATGGGAAGGGATGAGATAAAAAGAGAAAGTGACCTGGTCTTCCTCTGGACTCGAGTCCACATCAACAAGTTCATATGGAGATTGAATAAGTGACTTACCCTTAGTGGGAGGATGTTTGCGACTAGATTCAATGGCCTGATCCAGAGACTCATGTTATTTGTTAGGAGTGAATGGAGTACGAGAATCAATATTTTTGACTACGATGTGCTTGTGTGGGTAATTGAATAGGTGACTTACCCCTAGAGTGAGGATGTTTGCGACTGGATTCAGTGGCTTGATGTAGAGAGGGAAACTTTCTCTTTTCCCTAGCATTTTTTTATTTTTTTACTTTTTCAAAGGGCAATGGTACGATCCCTCATTCAACCTAGAATGAAAGGGGTGATCGGATGGTTTGCTACGAGTGAATAGAGTACAAGGACTAGTACTTTTGACTGTGATGTGCTTGCATGGGTGCTTTGGGGAAACATGACATTAAGTTGTCTTAGAGGTACATCATCATTTGAAATAAAATGAGGATGAGAAGGCAATAATTAGGTGGTGGTTTTTGGTGAAAGAGAAGCTTCGACATGCCTTGATTTGGACGAACTTATTGATGCATATTTGGGATGATCAACATTGGGCTTTATAGAAGGGGAACGATTGATGTGGTGCTCAACAGGTGGTGATGGGGTAAAAAGGTCTTTGGAGGCCAATAAGGGTAGAGGGGAATCACGTGTGGTGGATGAGGGGTATGTAGCCAGTGAGGGACTATGGTGAAGAGAGAGATTACGGTTTTTAATGAGAGGGGATTTTTTATGGAACTTCCTCAAGGAGGGTAGTGGAGGGGTTTTCTTGCCCACGAGTTTGTGAGGAAGGGAGGCAGTTGGGGTGGATTCCCCCTGAAATGATGATGCACCATCGTTAAACGAATAATCAATCAGAGCTAGTGGTGGTGAAGGGTATTATAGAGAGGCGGTTTGTGGATGAGATAGAGGAACGGTAGGTAAATCCATGGAAGCGAGGTAAAGACAGAAAATGTTTTGGAGTGAAAGTGGAGAGATGCTGATTTTTGGAGGAGGGCAGACACTTCTGGAAATTTTGTGCTGATTGGAAAGAGGCAATGAAGATATTCTGACTTGTGATTTGAAATGAGAAAAGAATGAGGCAGTTGATATTCTAAGAGTGTCATATCCCGAAATGTCTTGGAAAAAGTCAAATATAGGTCCCGCCATAATAGAAGGATTAAGGAGAACAGACAAGTGATGAACCAGGTTCTTTTTCTTAGTTTGTTCAACATGGATATATTTTGATGTACTATGTCAGTGACAACAACTATGAATTATTTCATTCATGAGATAGACTTCCCTAGTGCTCATTGTAGGAAACTAAGGGTAGTATTATTAGACCTGAGCAACTTAGTTCGTTTCAGCTGTAGGTGTGAACTTGTTACCGTACAAAGCTGAGTTAATACTTTAAAATGCTTATAGAGCTAACATTCCTACAAGTCAATCTATTCATGAGAGAAGGTAGATGCATGTTAGGGTTGATAAATGAGACCAAGTGCAAGATGATTATTTTCAAACTACTCTCTCTCTAACGCCTTGTGAAAATGTCATTCACATAATCCTCTGTTTTGCAGAATTTCATGACAATGGGACCATTTTCAACATTGTCTCTGAGAAAATGATTATGCACATTAATGTGCTTGGTGCACTTATGGGGCACTGAATTTTTTGCTATGTTGACTGTACTAGTATGGTCACACATGATTGACATGCACCCTACAATTATTCAAAAGTCCTGATTTTGTTGATTGATCCATAGCAGTTATGCACAATAAGAGGCAACTACTACATCTTCCACTTTTACAGTAGATAAGGTGATCGAGTTCTATTTTCTAGTAGCCTAGGACACAAGACAAGGTCCAAGAAAATGTGTTATCCATGTGTGCTTTTCTATCTTCTAGATATCTTGCATAATTTGCATGTGCAAATCCGCCCGAATTGAAAGAGTCCTTAGTTGGGTACCAAATAACCAAAGTTCAATGTACGTTTGAGATATCTGAGGACTCTTTTAACAACCTTCAAATGTGACTTCTTAGGACATGACTGAAATTTTGCACACAACCCTACATTGAAGACAATATGAGGTCTGCTCGATGTGAGATAAAGTAGTGATCAAATCATCCCTCCATAATTTATGTCAACACCAGGTTCATCCTTCTCAAGTTTAGTAGTTGTGGCAATTGGAGTATCATTCACCTTGGCTCCATACAGAGCTTTGTCCAACTTGTATACATATTCTAGGTGGTCATAAAATCCAAAACCATGTGGTTGACAAACATATACTTCCACTTGTAGATACCCATTAGAAATGTACTTTTCACATCCATATGATACAACATGAACTCCATATGAGCTACAAAGATGATAATCAATTTGTTTGCTTACAGTCTTACCAGAGTAGCGAATGTTTTACCATAGTCGACCCCTTTCTCTTAATTGTAACCCTGAACCTCTAACCTAGATTAGTTCTTGGTTATTGTTCCTTGATCATCAAGCTTGCTTCCGTACCCCTATCTGGTTCCTATAATGGTTCTATTTTGGGGTCTGGAACCAGGTTCCATACTTTGATGTGCTGAAACTGATTAAGCTCTTCCTGCATAGCTACATCCAATCTGCATCCAATAGTGTTTTCTTAATAGTTTTTATTCTATCATGGAGAGATAAATCGAGAAAGCACACATGTTCCTTAGTTTTGATCTGTTTGTTATCCCTAAATCAAGAGGCATAAGTATGTTTTGGACTAGATGTGATCTTTCATGCTTCCAGTTACTAATGTGAATTTCTAGATTAGCAATGGGAGATGATGAACCAGGCTGAGAGGAGTAATTGACGGATTCATCTCCATAGTTATCATATTTTCATTCTCAATGAGGGTTGTTATGGAATTTCTGCATCTCCATCTTAGGACCAGTTTCACTCCTTTCAAATTCATCTATGTCATCTTCAAAGTAATTTGTTAGTCTTATTACATCAGAGTCAACCTGCATAAATTTCTCAGCCAACTCATCATATATATACAACATATTCACTTTACTCAATACATCTTGTTCTTTTGTTGAACACTTTATAAGCCTTACTTTATGAGGAGTAACCAAGAAAATTCTCTTATCTCTTTTGGAATCAAACTTACCTAGAGCATATTTTCCATTGTTTTGTACATAACATACACATCCAAAATGAGCTAAATTAGGTTTTCTACCTTTTAGTAGGTCATAGCGAATCATTCATCTGTTAATTAAGTAACAAGTTGTGTTTACAACCTCTGCCCAGTATCTCCTTGGAAGACCACTAGCTATCAACATGGTTCTTGCCATGTTTTCTAAGGTTCTAACTTTACGTTCAACTACACCATTTATTGTGGTGTTCTTGGGGAAGAGAAATTATGATCTATACCATTTTTATCACAAAACTCAAGAAATTTGGAGTTTTCATATCATGTTACATGATCACCTGATGCTGATTAATTCACATTTTAATTTCTTTTGAAACAGTTTCACAAAGATGAAAACACATCATACGTTTCATATTTTTTGTGGTTAAGAACAATATCCATGTGAATTTTGTGGTCATCAACGATAACAAAAACACACCTTTTTCCTTTCTTTGTACTCACATAGGTCCACATAAGTTCATGTATAGCAATTCAAGTAGTTTCGTTGTGCTCACCATCCCTTTTGACTTGAATCCGGACCTCACATGCTTTCCTTGGGTACACGCTCCACATATTATGTCTTCATAGAATCTTCGATTTGGTAGGCCTATAACCAATTCCTTTGAGATCAATTTGTTCAACATGCAAAAACTAGCATGTCCTAATAATTTGTGCCATAAGAGTGAACTATCAACAAAAACACTCAAACATTTGAGTTTTTATTCTTCAAGAATCATAATGTCTGCTTTGTATATATTTTTTATCCTTTTTTTCCCCAGAAGAATCAATTTCCAGAATTAGAATCTATTAATCAACACTTTTTATGTAAACGTCACATCGTTTCCTTTATTGCACATTTGAGACACACTAAGAAGATTATGTTGCAATTTTTCGACATAGTAAACATTTTCGATTGATTGAGAGTCTTCCTCTTCTTCTTCTTCTTATGATGATGATGATGATGAATTCTTCTTCTTCTTATGATGATGATGAATTCTTCTTCTTCTTCTTCTGAAAGTATTTACTAACTTTGTCTTCTGAAAGTATGCTAGTTCAAGCTTTATCAGTAATCTGTAAATACAAGGTGAACAAAGTCTAACGAACACATTGTTAACTAGTGGATCCATCATTTTCTCCCATTTGTACTTATCCTTGTAAGTACAGTAGAAGCATTTCCGAAACAGTTTATGGTATTTAATTTCATATCAAATCATATTATATAAAACTTTAACTAAAAACATATGTCAAGATACTTAATTCTCAAGTAATTAACAATAAACATACCTTGTAAAAATGCGAACATCTCACATAACCGTCTCAATATCATATTAAGTTGAAGACTTGTCTTATATGCAAGTTCAAAACATTTGATAACACATCACTACTAAAAATTGTCAAAAAACGACGGCCAAAAGCGACGGACTGCGTCGCTTTTTTGGTCAAAATTGACGGAAAAGCGACGCAGTCACTTCCGTCG
>JAJOOO010007345.1:0-32740 GCA_029582685.1 Solanum piurae
TTGATTTTGATGTTCCCATCATCCTTGGGAGACCATTCCTTGCCACAGGTCGTGCATTGGTTGATATGGAGAAGGGACAGATGAAGTTTAGACTGAATAATGAAGAAGCAACTTTTAATATTTGTAGATCCATAAAGCAGAGTGGTGAGCTCCAAACGGTATCTGCTATAACTTACAGAATTGAGAGTGAACCAGAAGTGCAAATTGAAGAACGACTCGGTGTTGAGGCACTAGCAGCAGTTATGATGAATTTTGATAGTGATGGTATTGAAGAGTATGATGAGTTGGTAGCTGCACTAAACAGGTGTGAATATCGGTCAAAACAAAAGATGTATGGATTGGACATGAAGAATTGTGAGTCTCCACCAGCGAGACCATCTATTGTGGAGGCACCGAAAGTAGAGCTTAAGGCTTTACCACCACATCTGAGGTATGTATTCTTGGGCAGAGATAACACTCTGCTGGTCATCATTGCGGAAGATCTAAATGCAAGACAAGTAGAGTGCTTGGTAATTGTGTTAAAGAGGTTCAAGCGAGCTATTGGGTGGACTATTGCAGATATTATTGGGATTCCTCCCGATATTTGTTCCCACAAAATCCAACTCATGCCAGATCACAAACCTAGTATTGAGCACCAAAGAAGATTAAATCAACCTATGCAAGAGGCAGTAAAAAATGAGATCATCAAGTGGTTGGATGCTAGAGTTATCTACCCCATTGCAGATAGTAGTTGGGTATACGTTGTTCAATGTGTGCCCAAGAAAGGTGGGATTACTGTGTTTCCTAATGAGAGAAACGAGCTTGTTTCGATGCGGCCCGTGACTGGATGGAGAGTCTGCATGGACTACCGCAAGCTAAATGCTTGGACAGAAAAGGACCATTTCCATATGCCGTTCATGGATCAGATATTGGATAGACTTGCTAGAAAGGGTTGGTATTGTTTTCTTAATGATTATTCGGGCTACAATCAGATTTCTATAGCTCCGGAGGACCAAGAGAAGACCACCTTCACTTGCCATTATGGGACCTTGATGGTTATTTGGGTTGTGCAATGCTCCAGCGACCTTCCAACATTGTATGATGTCAATATTCTCTGATATGGTGGAGGACACTATTGAGGTATTTATGGATGATTTCTCTGTGGTAGGTGACTCTTTTGATCGATGTCTAAATCATTTGGCCGAAGTACTTAAAAGGTGTGAAGATTGCAACCTGGTGCTGAATTGGGAGAAGTTCCACTTTTATGGTGAAAGAAGGGATAGTTCTAGGTCATCGAATTTCTGAAAAAGGCATTGAGGTAGATAAAGCAAAAGTTGGAAGTAATAGAAAAACTTCCCCCACCTATCTCTGTAAAAGGTGTGAGGAGTTTTCTTGGGCATGCAGGTTTTTATAGGAGATTCATCAAAGATTTCTCAAAAAATTGCACATCCTTTGTGAAAACTGCTCAAGAAAGAGTTTAAGTTCTATTTTGATGATGCTTGTCTTAGAGCATTTGTAGAGTTGAAGGAGAAGTTGGTTACTGCACCTATCATTATTTCACCGGATTGGGAACAACCGTTTGAGGTAATGTGCGATGCGAGTGGAGTGGCACTTGGTGTAGTATTGGGACAGAGGTGAGAGAAAAATTTTCACCCTATTTACTATGCTAGCAAGGCTCTAAATGTAGCCCAGAAGAATTATACTATGAATGAACAAAAGCTCCTTGCGGTAGTTTTTGCATTTAAGAAATTTCAATCCTACTTACTTGGTACCAAGGTCATAGTGCATACTGACCATTCTGCATTGAGGTATTTGATGGCAAAGAAGGATGCAAAGCCAATGTTGATTAGATGGGTATTATTGCTGCAAGAGTTTGATTTTGTAGTAAACGATAGAAAGGGGACCAAAAATCAAGTTGCCGATCACTTGTCCAGATTAGAGGAAGAGGCTATGCTAAAGCTTGGTGATGGGGCTGAAATTAATGATGTTTTTTCAGATGAACAGGTATTGGCTGCTCCTCATGATTTGATTCCTTGGTTCGCAAACTTTGCTAATTATTTGGCAAGTGATATTATGCCCCCGGATTTGTCTTTTCACCAAAGGAAAAAGTTTATGCATGATGTGAAGAAATTCTTTTGGGATGAGCCTTACTTGTATCGTATTTGAGATCGTACTTGATTTTCCTAGTGCTTGAATGAGAAATGTTTTTAATTGTACTAATGAGTTGCATACCCAATATCTTAGGTTTCAAAATTATGTGTTTGGGTTTGATCATGTAGATGTTGGGTTCGAATTTATTGGAATTGAGTGTTTTTTAACTACAGGTCTTGCCTGATTATCATGCGGGTGAAGTTTGAGTAACCCGAATTCAAAGAAATGACTTCATTTTACCTAATAATAGATTGGGTGATGTCATTAGGTTGTTTTGTGATTGAATTGGGGGAACTCTGAGTACCCAAGGTAATTTTGTGTTAAAGGTAGCTTAATTATGGTGCCAATTCTGTTGTAAAATCATTCATTTATAATAGTAAAAACAAGTGGGTGGATGATTTCACCAATCAAATAAAAGGATTTGGTTATCAATGGTCACAATTAAACAAGAATTTCAGAAATTTTAAGAAGTAACAAGTAATCTAGGGGTTCAGGGATTGGAAATCAATGTCCTATAGGGGTAATTGTGTGGCTCTATAGTGATGAACATTCATGTATAGGCTGGGTCATCTTCAATGACGCTAATCTTCTTTCAATCTCATAGCATCATTTCATAGAATCTCTTTTCAGTCTCATTTATGTGTTATAATAAATAACACAATACCTTATTCTATTTTCTGTTTCAATGCAGAAATACAGTAAATAGATATGACTCATAACCTCTATTTTCAAGCAAGTTACAAACATCAAACCTAAATTGCTAATATCAAACTAATTACCTACTCCAATCAATCTCTTCCGAGCATCAACCAAAGATCAGAAATAGAAATTCAGTTTGCAACCTTAACCCATAAGATAAACCCATGGTAGTTAGCCCAAATTCATGCATCAAAAATAGAAAAACAAAGCATAACAATACCCCCTACATTAAATCAACACCCAACCCCATGCTTGCAACCCTGGATCTTGGGGATTTAGCCACCCATCACACAAAGCAAAGAAATTATACATTTCATGAAAGCAGCCATGGGTAACATGAGATTAAGCAATTACAAGAAAATCCACTTTGTGTTCAACTTCAATTTATCAATTTAAAGAACAAAGTTAAAAAATTCCTAAAACTAAAAAGTATTCTTCATAATGTGAAAGTGTTTCTCTCTCAAGTTTCTCACTCCTTGAATTGTTCACACATGAATCCCTACTGAACTCTCTTAATTTCTCTCTCCTTTGGACTATTTATAATATCTCCATAATCTGGACCAAAAATCTATATATGACCCATTGGGCGACGTTAGTTAGGCTCACCGATCACGTTACATGAATCACCCTCTGCTCTTCAGCTAGCCTTTGTTTTCCTGTAGGGTTCAGATGTTTGAACCTCAGTTAGGGAGATCGTTTGAGTCTGCCTTTCATATTCGTTGTATCGCCGAGTACCACCTTAGTTCTCCTTTTGAGCCTCTAATTTTTCTCCTTGTACTATCACTTTCGGTGATGGTCAACATATTTCCTCTTTCTCACTCGCGATTTGCCTTTTTGTATGGAGTTTGCCGTCCTGCCTTAATTAATACAAGTGTTGTGCACTGTTAATTTGTGCGAGGTCATACCCATTAGGTGATTCGTTGTTCTTGTTTGACAATAACAATGTATAGTTTGCACCTCTTTTTAAAAATTTTGCCATATTTTCAAACATTCATCTTTGCCTTGTCCTTTAGCTTTCATAGCTGCAAGTCATCAAAATATCATTAGAATAGGAATAATTGGGCATTGAGGGCACTAATTATTGAGCTAAATAACCCTCAAATGAGTGTAAATTTACCACTGATCAACACCCCCAACTTAAACTTTTGCTTGTTCTCAAGTAAATCAAGAACACAATTAGCTCAAGATTGTGTACAACAGTACTCAATGAGAGTTAACATGCAAGTGTCATTACAAGACTAATCTCAACCTAGAATCATTCATGTGGTAAATCTTACACAATGAGGTCAAGGGTAATCGCCTCTAGCCTCATCATTCATTAGGAATTTAAGTCTAGAACTATTCATGTGAGTAAACTTAGAATCATTCATGTGAGTAAACCTTTCACATTAATTCAATCATGCTTACCAATTCATTATGGGAAGTATTCCTTCCACATCATAACATCAACCGATAATAATTCATAGTCTACGCTTTACTCTCAAAACATTTTATCTCATGATCATCATCTATGCTTTACTATCAGTAATTAACATCATATTCATCATATATGCTTCAATCTAAAGCAATTCTAGTCATAAATCATCAATCCTATAAGAAGATAACTAACCCATAGAGTTTCCCTCACATGGCATCAAACCCAACATATCAATTCAACCCTAAAATCATAGGATAGGCATGGGTACAGGTAATTTCATCCTAAATACATGTAATTCTATCAATTCAATCTTAAACAATCACAATCCACTCAATTGGATCAACATTCATCATAACCCACAATAATGGAAGAAACCCTAACTAGAATTGGGGAAATTCTTCTTCAATTTGTGGAATTCTAGGGGACTCCATGGGAGGAAGGATCCCATGGATGAAAAGCCATCATACCTTAGTCACAAAGCCTACCAAAATCTTGAAGATTGGAGACTTGAACTTGACCTAGCTTCCTCTTCTTCCTTCTTCTTCTTCATTCTTCTTCTTCCTTCTAGAGAGAGAATATTGGAGAGGAGTTTTGGGAATTCTTTTGAGATTTGAGAGAATGACTTAATTTGGGGGATTTTGGGGGTTAAAAATATGTATATAGGTGGTCTAGGTCTAGGTAAAATGACACCACTTTAATTTAACTAAAACCATAAAAGACCTTTAAGTCCCTAAAATAACTTTGTAGACTTGACCCATGAGACCACGACCGATGGACTGTGGATGGACCTGCGGTCCGTTCTAGTCAACCGTGGATCGAGGATCAGAGACTTAGAATTTAGGGTCAGGACCTACGCAGCCCAAACCATGGACCGTGGACCCATCCACGGGGAGTGGGTCCTGGCTGTGGTTTAGTGCCTCAGACAGTTTCCAGGGTGTTCACCAATGGAGCTCACCCACGTGGCGTGGGTCCAACCAAGGGGCGTGGTTTTCCCTCATGGGTGATATCTGAAAGTCCTGAAATTTGCTAAGCCTTCTTCTTTTGGGTACGGGTTGTTACATATTTGAGTGTTATCTAGTACCAAAGTGAAGGGACAGTTTGGTGTGTTGAATATCATATCAGCGACCCACCGAGTGGATTAGGTGAGCCTATTGTGTCTTGCCTTTTTGGATAAAAATCTTATCAGTCGCCTCAGTAATGATTGGAGAGGAAATTCATACTTGGCGATACACGTAACAAGTTTGGTGATTCCATCTTGGCTCACCTTTTCTGAAGTGAAAAGTTGCAGAAGCCCTAGTAAATTTTAGCGAATAGGTCCCATGTTGGCGAGTCACCGACTATGTTTGGCAATCTCTATCGTTCTCGCCGAGTTGAAGTTCATTGTTGATGCTTAGAATAGACATTCTTGGCGAGCTTAAGCTCTTTCCGTGATTCATTAACTGGATCAACGACTTAGTTGCTTCTCACGAAATTGTCGTCAATTGAAGATCCTATGGTCTTTTGACCATTTAAATGATGACCTTTCAAATGTTTTTAGACTTTTCTTCTGCCCATATTTCATCTAAACACTTTTAAATAGTTTCTTTGTGCTTTTATCATCATTTTCCATCTCGTTGATCACATATTTGTGTGAACCCAATTGTGTTACTCGCTGCCCCTATTGTAATCTCTCTTGTACGATTAAAAATCCAGTCTTTCTTATTTAATCCTTGTTGCCTTTGCTTAGTTTTTTATGATCATGTGTAGTCAAGCGTATTTGAGATCGTACTTGCTTTTCCTAGTTCTTGAATGAGAAATGATTTTGATTGTACTGATAAGTTGCATACCCAATATCTTAGGTTTCAAAATTATGTGTTTGGGTTTGATCATGTAGATGTTGGGTTTGAATTTATTGAAATTGAGTGTTGTTTAACTACGGATCTTGCCTGATTATCATGCGGGTGAAGTTTGAGTAACCTGAATTCAAAGAAATGACTTCATTTTACCCAATGATAGATAGGGTGATGTCATTTGGTTGTTTTGTGATTGAATTGGGGGATGTCTGAGTACCCAAGGTGATTTTGTGTTATAAGTAGCTTAATTTTGGTGCCAATTCTTTTGTAAAATCATTCATTTGTAATAGTAAAAACAAGTGGGTGGATGATTCCACAAATCAAATAAAAGGATTCGGTTATCAATGGTCACAATAAAACAAGAATTTCAGAAAATTTAAGAAGTAAAAAGTAATCTAGGGGTCCGGGGATTGGAAATCAATATCATATAGGGGTAATTGTGTTGCTCTATAGTGATGAACATTCATGTATAAGATGGGTCATCTTCAATGACACTAATCTTCCAATCTCATAGCATCATTTCATAGAATCTCCTTTCGATCTCATTTATGTGTTATACTAAATAACACAATACCTTACTCTATTTTCTCTTTTGATGAAGAAACACGGTAAATAGATATGACTCATAACCTTTATTTTCAAGCAAGTTACACACATCAAACCTAAATTGTTAATATCAAACTAATTATCGATTCCAATCAATCTCTTTCGAGCATCAACCTGATATAAAAAGGAAGGAATTAAGTTTGCAACCTTAATCCACAAGTTAAACCCATGCTAGTTAGCCCAAATTCATGAATGAAAAATAGCAAAATAAAGCATAACACAATACCCACTATATTAAATCAACACCCAACCCCATGATTGCAACCCTAGATCTTGGGGCTTTAGCCACCCATCACACAAAGCAAACAATTTATACCTTTCATGAGCAGCCATGGGTAACATAAGATTAAGCAATTACAAGTAAATCCACTTTGCGTTCGACTTCAATTTATCAATTTAAAGGACAAAGTTTAAAAACTCGTAAAACTAGAAAGTGTTCTTCACAAGGTGAAAGTGTTTCTCTCTCAAGTTTCTCACTTCTTGAATTGTTCACACATGAATCCCTAATGAACTCCCTTAATTTCTCTCTCCTTTGGACTATTTATAATTTCCCCAAAATCTGGCCCAAAAATCTATATATGACCCATTGGGCGACGTTAGTCGGGCTCACTGATCACGTTGCACGAATCACCCTCTACTCTTCAGCTCGCCTTTATTTTGCTCTTGGATTTAGATGTTTCCTCAGTTAGGGAGCTCGTTTGAGTCTTCCTTTCATATTCTTTGTATCGTCGAGTACCACCATAGTTCTTCTTTTAAGCCTCCAGTTTTTTCTCCTTGTTCTATCGCTTTCGGTGATGGTCAACATGTTTCTTCTTTCTCACTCGCAAGTTGCCTTTCTGTATGGAGTTCACTGACCTGCCTTAATTAATACAAGTGTTGTGCACTACTAATTTGTGCGAGGTCATACTCATTAGGCGATCCGTTGTTCTTGTTTGACAATCAATAATGTATAGTTTGCACCTCCTTTTACATTTTTGGCCATTTTTTCAAGCATTCATCCTTGCCTTGTCCTTTAGCCTTCATAGTTGCAAGTCATCAAAATATCATTAGAATAAAAATAATTGGGCATTGAGGACACTAATTATTGAGATAAATAAGCCTCAAATGAGTGTAAATTTACTACTGATCAACACCCCCAACTTAAACTCTTGCTTGTTCTCAAGTAAATCAAGAACACAATTAGCTCAAGATTGTGTACAACAGTACTCAATGAGAGTTAACATGCAAGCATCATTACAAGACTACTCTCAACAACATGCTACACTTAATCATGATAAAAAAATAATTCAAATGATGACTAGCCGATATCAATACAGGTTCAGGCTCACTATAGCTTCTTTTCTAATGCAAGACCATGTTTCAAAAAATGCATTCTAGTGCTCTCACATCAAGAACGATTTCATGCTCTCACAAATAAAATCAATAAAGGAGTAAGGAATTAATACAACTCTTCCTCTCTTAAAATAGAAATACATGCAAGCTTCATCCCATAGGTTTGCCCATATATTCTAGTCATCACACAACCGAGTTTATGCAAGATCACAAGGGTCTTTTAGGCTCGTAATGGGCCAGAGGGTGAATGTATGGTCAATTTGGCTTAGTGACTTTACCTTTACAAAGCATTGTTGCAACTATATTCACCTCTTCTCAAGTTCTTTTCATTCCTTTTCATGTGAGAACTTGAACTTTGATTTGTGAATCACTTTATTTGGAATCCCCTTTATTTCACCAACTTCTCTTTTTCATTAAAAATTTTCAAATAAAAATTCATCACAATGTTTCTCTTTTCTCTTCTTTTTTTATAAAGGGGGGTTCCTTATTTTATGTAACAAACTTCAAAGTTGAGTCTCATTTCATATTTCTTTACCTTTCACCTGGCTTTCATTCCTCCCTCCTTTTCACACCCCCAATTTAGGTTGTTTTTTTTTTGCCTAAGTGACTATTCAAACATAACAATGCTTCAAAAGGGATTTTGGGTGAGAAGGTGGGGACAATTTTTGCTTAAGAGGTTTCAATGTGGTTTGTCAACAAATGGTTTAGGATCAAATGGTGTCAAAATGGATGCACACCCTCACAAGGTAGTCATTAAGGATATGGAAATTTAGGTTCCCTCTAAGAATTTTTGTCCATGATCATGTCTGTACATTTACCAAGGTTTAGACAATTAGACTAACAAGGAAAATTCTAGGATTCCACACACATGGCACTTCGAATACACTCATTTAGTACAGCCCGAAAAGATCAAAAACTTACGTGTGATGTTCATTGCAAGGCTCACATCAAAATGCAACTATTCAATAAAAGATTCAAGGAGATCGCTCAAAAGTGCAACCACATTGATGTCATTCTTACAAGACCAACACTAAACACCATTCTCTTCTTGAGTACTATTCAAGACATCAATATTTAACACAATCAATCCACAAATTACTATCAATGAAAACTCAAATATTTCACGATTTTTAAAATTCATGGGGTGGTTGCAAATTTGAGAGAAAACAAGAGATGAACCAAACCAATTGAAACACTATAATAAAAACAAAACTAAGATACTACAATCATCCAAAACTGAAAATACCAAAATACCAAACAAAGGGGGGAATATTGGCCCAAGTGCCCTCATCCCACCAAAAATAAAAGTACAGTATCCTTAATGCAAAATTAAAGACTACAAAAGAAAGAGTAAAAATGTTCCCCCCGACAGGCTATGCTTGTGGAGAGCTCTCATTTTGAGTCTCTGAAGGAGTAGCATCATCTTGGCCCGGCAATAGTATCACAAGAGGCAGCAATGTAGCATCAGTTGGGGTATGACATCATAAGGAGGAATGGTGGAGTCTGAAAAGACTCCAATGGTGCCAATTGCGGAGGTCTCTCGAAGGGATACCTCCAGGGTAGCTTGGACAGTCATCTCGTCAATGTCCTGCAACTCCGTGAATGTCTGCGCAATTCCATGCTCATCATCTCATCTGCATTGATGTCCTTAGCCAAATCATCATCGGCGCTCTCATCCTCATCAACACCCTCATCAATGGAAACTCTCTCAGCTATATCACTCAGCTGCACACTCGGAGAAGGCTCACTGCTAGGCATAGTCGCTGGCATAGAGGCTAGAACATCAGGTAGGGGAACATCACCCCACAACATTGAAATGTCAGTAGACCTCAGCTTGTCTACATCTATTTTCAAGGTAGAAAGTTGACCTCTCATGGCAGAAAGTTCAACCAAACTACCCTCGGCCTTCTCTCGGGTCTCTAATCTAGCAGTGAGGTTGTCCAACCTCACATTGTGTGACAATCAACCCCTCACATCTAGTCACCCTATTTTTCAAATGAGATACAACCTTCTCAATGGTTGTCTCAAGTAACTTGGGTACTCAGCCTTGACCCTAGTTGCCCTCACATCCGTAGACCGGGCAAGACTTCCCATTTGGTAGATCAAGGCCTAGGTCAAGAGGGAACATGGAGTAGGAATAGGGGAAGAAGAAAAGTAACAACAACAATAGTAGCAGTAGCAAAAGATGAAGGCATACTAGGAGGTGAAGATATACATGCCTGCTCCACCGAAGGAGCAGTGGTGATCTCATAAGCCAATGCAGCCAGATCAACAACGGGCGTGGTGTCTGGTGATGGCGGCTTCCTCCGAGATGCATCATCCCGTAAGTAGTTAGCCTCAATCCTTTAAATATCATTGGATGAGACCGGTCTGATCCGTACATTAGATTTCCCCCGAAAGGGAAATCCCACTTTTTCACAAAACTAGGTAATAAGGACCATGGGAGGGATGTTTGTTATTGTCTGGCTCTCATAATCAACTGCTCCATAATTTGCAACTCGATATTAAGTTTAATCTGATCAATGATGCACCCCACTAGTACTGCTTTTGGATGACGGAGGAGGACTCATTTTGTGACGGCATTAAGTTGCTACTAATGAATCAAAACCAATAACGGCCTACGACATTCATGTCTTTCTTCTTAATTTTCGCTCCTTCAACTATCCATGGAGGAGGCGAATCTGAAATAAGTGGTGCCAACGACTATGTGTGGGCATCCATATTGAACTTCATCCGAAATTAGAATCTATCGGTTGAGTTGTTTTGGTACCAAGAATAACATTTATCGCATTAGCATCACATGGAACTTTCTTTCCATGTACTTCTACTTCGTCTAAGGTTTTCCAGACTTTTCCCTTTCTCTGTTTAAGCAAGGCTTTTGTGTAGGCTTCATAGAATTCCTTGAACCATTTTGGCACATATGGTTGTTTGAGTTTTGTGAATTGTTCAAACTGGTGAAACTTGATAGTTCTCATATGTCCGGGTAATCACTCATTGCCCCATCAATGGAGAGCCTTCATTCCTCAAGAATTGTCCATTCTCCATCCGCCTTGATCCTATTAAGGGCCCTTGGAGCTATTATAGGAAGAACACAAGAGGCAAGGGTTGGATCTAGAGGAGGTGATACCAACTTGGAACAGATATATGTCCTTTTATGGAAATATGCTTCTGTGGTGACCACACTCGTAAGAGACTGCGGAGTGGATTGTTTCAGACGAAGAGCCTCAAATGGATGGGTGATGGTGATCCCCTATGCCTTTTCAAAGGAGGGGAAGGAGATGAATCCTAAGTGCCTTCGGGCAAAGCTTAGTGGATCCACTTAGTTGAGGTGTTTTATACCCCGACAAAGTATATGATAGTTCTGGAAGTGTGGGCAAGACGCTAACTTGACCAGTTAAATGCAATAGATATTTCCATAATATCTCAAGGGTATTATAGGAATGAATATTTTGTAGAGTTTTAAGCCAAACACAAGATTAGGTTGGAAATAATGAATCAAACACTTGATAAAAACTAATTTCTGCATTACTAAACACTGCATTACTAATTCGTACATTATGAATTTTTGTATCAAACGACCCTTTAATTTTCTTATGTGGTCAAATTCATACTTTCGAAACTAATAGCTCTCGAGGATAAAATAAGAAGAAGAATATTATTTAGGGAAAAGAGTAAAAAAGAATACCCCTCAACTTTTATTTATTGGTTGACTTTACCCTTACCATAAAAATGAAGTTGCTCTTATCCTCGTCGTTACTATACTTATCACATGTGCCCCTCAATTGGATGGAAAACTCTAAATCAACTAAAATTATCCAATTTCGATTAAAATGACTCGATTTTCTATTTTAATCCAAACTCGACTCACCTAAACCAAATGAATTCATACCAAATTAAAACCCCAAACCCATCTCTCTAATCTTCTTCATCTCCTTTCTCCATTGAAACACCATTCTACTTCAAATCCACCAAAATTACCTAATTTTCTTTCTTTTTTTAATCCAAACCCAACCCACTAAACCAAATGAATTCATACCAAGTTAAATCTCCAAACTCATTTCTTTAATCTTTCATCTTCTTTCTCTGTTGAAACACTTTTGAATCTTCATCAACTCCGTCCATTTCTGCATAAATCATGGTTTACGAAAAATAATTAAGGAACACCATTTCTGCATCAATGAGGATGCGATCTTGACTCAACCCCACAATTCTGCATCAATGAGGATGCGATCTTGACTCAACCCCACAATTCTGCAAACACCCATATACAAGGAAAAAGAAGAAGATAAACAAGAATTTAATATCGCTCAAAACATTGACATTACTATTTCAATGACAAAGGAGATGAAGATATAAGAGATGGATTTGAGATTTTAATTTGGTATGAATATATTTGATTTAGCGGGTTGAGTTCGGATCAAAATAAAAAAATCAGGTAATTTTAATTAAAATTGGATAAGTTTAGTTGATTTGGTTTTTCATTCATTTGAGAGGTACGAATGACAAGTATAGTAACAACGAGGGTAAGAATAATTTTATTTTAATGATAAGAATAAAGTCAACTAATAAATAAAAGTTTATGGATATTTTTGACCATTTTCCTTATTATTTATGTATTAATTTGATGAATGATAAATATTAAAAGTTATCTATTTTTAGTTATCCTAACGTATAAATAGAAATGAAAGAAATATATAAAAGAACACTCAAGTAGAAGGTAGGAGAGTTTGACGAAATGAATTGTGAAAGAGACTGATTGACAAGGGAACCTACAAAACACTTGTCAAAAACAGAGATGTGACAACTATTATAAAGAAAGCTCGTATCCTACAACAACACCACTATTTATTATATAAAAATAAAACAATAAAAAAGATACAACCACCCCCAAATAGGGGGAAAAAAAGTGTTCGGTTTAATATTTTATGCATATTAAAATTCCACACTTCAAGTATAATTTAATTAATTTTTATTTATTTCAAACACAAGGAGTACATTCTTCAAGAAAACTTGTACAATTTGACCCAAAAACTAGGTAAAACAAAATTCAACTTAGGAGGGGTAAGCGAAGCTTTTCTTCCTAATGGCCTTATATTTCAATTTATTCTACAATACATGGTTAATAATTACTTAGGTATAGTTATATGGTGGGAATTAATATGTTTAAGATGAAAAATAAATCAAAAAAATATATATTTAATAAAGCGAATGAAATTATTTTTATAGAGTGGGAAGCGTTTCACCAGTTGATAAGCATGCTAGAGTATTAATGTCAAAGAATCAATATGGAAGCCAAGGAAATTATTTTTTAAAAAAAAGAGAGAGAAAAATTGAAAGATAGTATAATGCCAATGATTATTACCTATAATAATTAGGCAAAAGGGTCTCATGAACCCTTGTACTTGTATGAATTTGTATTGTGGACGCTTTTACTTAACATTTTATCAACTGAACCTCTAAACTAAATAAAACACAATAAATTAAACCCCTCTGACCATTGACCATGCTTATGTGGCATTAAAATAGCTAAGTTGGCGAGAGAGTGTGACTACACGCATTTAAGGCGAGTGAACATCATATTTTAAACTTTAAATTTTAAATTATTAAAATTATATAATAAAAAAATTAAAAAAGAAAAGAACATAAACATCTTCTTCCCCACACCACTTTTTCAGCCACCCTTCCCCATCGCTACCCAAACCTCTTCTTCTTTTTTTCTCCACACCATAGTTATCTTCTTTAGCCCCTCAGCATTTAGAACAGTCGAAGAAATCCTTCCGTTTCCACGTTCGAGTAGTTATGGCAAAGAACAGAAACAAGAAGAGAAATGGCCTAGCTGCCATGGATGTCTCCACTGACCAAACGGTTACGGATGCCCAGGTCATGGATACTTCAGAATCAGCAGCTCATGCAATGGTGTGAGAGGGAGAGAGGCGACTCTGGTCCCTTTTTCGCTAGAATGAGAGCGATGTTGGTCCTTTTTTCCGCCAGATTGGGAGGCGGAGGCCGGCGAGGGAGTTTGCAGATACGCCGAAGAGGATAGAGAAGGGAGTTTGCAGGTCCCCATCTTCAATCTTTCACAGCAATCGTCTCCTTCTAATCCCTTAAACTTGTCTTTTTCAACCCGTTTCGATAACCCAAGAAAATCTCAGGCGAATTTTGGGTAGATTTCGACGAGTTTCACGGCAGAGGTTAGTGTGAAATTGTATTTGTAAGCAATTTAGGGTATGAAAATAGTAGTCGGCGTTGGATTGCGAAAAGTTTGGCCAGATCTGGTTGTTAGGTGGCTTAGGTTGTTGTTACTGTGGAGGTTGGAGGAGGAAAGAAAAATAGTGATGGTGTGCGGCGTAGATGAAGACAGGTGAGGGAGATAGTATATGTGATTTCGCCGGCAAAAATGGCGACGACGCCGGCGATGGCTTTCTTTTGGTGGTGAAATAGTGAAAGTAGGGAGAATTAAAAATGCCAATAATAAATTAAAATGTTATTATTTTACATTTTATTAAATAATTTTGGTTAATAATTTTTTTAAATAGTTATGAAATAATTATGATGTGGCATTAATATATCTGACGTGGATATGACATGTCAATTATATAAAAGAGAGTGAGCTACACACATGGTTGGAGGGGCTTAAAAGTCTTATTTTAATTGAATTTAAGGGTCCAGATGACAAACGGGTAAGTAGAAGGGTTCATAATACAAACTGATACAAGTATAAGGGTCCACCAGACCATTTCGCCTAATAATTATAGTATAAGTTTGAGACTTAGCTATATACTAGACATAAGTGTCCGTGCTAGCATGGGCCCAATATCTTTTTTTTTGTCTCATTTTATGTGATATAGATAGAATTTAGAGAGTCAATTAAATTTTAATATCATTTTTAAATATTTAAAGTTGTTAATGATTGTAATTTATAGTACCTTTTACGTAATTTTTAAATAATATATGTTACTTCTCTTGTCCCAATGTATGTAGCACAGATAGAATTTCAAGAGTCAATCAAATGTTGTTAATTATTGAGATTTATAATATTTTTTATGTAATTTCCAAATTAAATAATATACTACCTATTTTGTCTCATTTTATGTGACACGAATAGATTAATTTTATGAATGAATTGAATTTTTTTTTATAAGCAATCGAATAATTTATATGTTTTTTAGAAAATATTTAAAAAATAATAATAATTATCATGATTTATAGTATTTTTTACGTAAGTTTTAAATATATAAAAAAATTAAAAAAATAAGACAAACAAATTAAAACGAAAGAAAAGAAATTGAACATATGGGTAGCTGCCAGGCAGGCATGTCGACCATGACCTGCCTGGTATCCCCACTTATATATATGTATATATAAATGGAAAAGACGGCATGATTGAGGTGTGAGGCTTTATTCTATTATATATATGTATATTTTCCTTCCACCTAATAATAATTGTTTAAAAAATGGGTTATGTCCATATTATGCCCCCTTGTCCTGCGTATGAATTATTTAACCCTTTGAAATAAGCAGTGAGCTATATGACTAATGAAGGCACGCCTAGGACAAATTTCATAGAATTTGAAAATCATTTTAAATATTTGCATTATTAGTCACTATGTTACCTACTTAAGAAAATAAATATTAAATGACATTAATGTTTCCCCACCACTCATTTCCCGGCCCCTAAGCTACATTTGTCCTCTCCACTAATCATTACTTATATATTTTACAACACCAAATTATTTAATTTCCCATTGGCATTGCAATTTGCAAGCAACAATTAAAGTAGATGTTGAATGTTGATGGAAAGTCATCGGGATTTGCCTATCAGTTTTTGCTTACTTCCATCGGAACTCATCCAATATATAATCCTTCAACTTTCCTTGCCAGAGATTATCCAACTCAAATCTGTTAATAAGTCCATTTTCTCTATTATTTCTGATGGCGATTTTATTCGTAACTATAATCATCAATCAAGTTCTGCCACGTGGCTGTTCCTATATAAAAAACGTTGGCGCCGTGAAGCCCTTCTATATGGTTTTGCTGCAGATTGTTCCAACCGTTGGTTCAACATATTGATATCTGATATGTTGAAACAAGTAGTACCACCAGGTGAAGATGTCTACTTTTTGACTGCTAATGCTAATATATTCCTATTTGCTTTGAATAATACACAACAACTCATGTCAGTTGATATTATGACTAGGATTGTCAAAAACATCCCTCCAAGTCCTTTAGGTCCACGTGGTACATCCTCATGGAGAAGATCCGGTATGAAATTATTGTCTTGCCCTAATTGCCCTAACCATTTTAGATTCTTGTTTGCTGAATATCATGAAAATCGTCCAACTTTATTTGAGTATAATTCAAGAGTTGAAAGATGGGAATATTGTTGGGGAAGAGATGAGGTTGTTTGCCAAGACTACTATTTGGATGATGAATTTATATTCTTAAGTGCATCTAATGGACGAAACGGAAGTGTTATCATAGGCGTTGTGCGACCTCATGAATGTAACAGTACTATCACTACTACTAGTACTACTCCGCTTGTCATCAGACCAACATTCAATGAGCAGCAACCGGAAGATCATCGATTAGCCGTTGGATTTAGTTGGGGGAATTCCATAGATCTATTACACGTCTATGGTGATGGGAATATGATGACTATTAGATCAGATAAAGTCAATAATAGTAGTAATAAAAGAAAGATAAAGAGAATAGAGTTATGGGGTTTGAGCAGAAATAATGGGAGGTATTGGGAATTTGTATCAACAGCACCAAATGAGTTGATTCATAAAATAAGCAAACCATATGGTGCTATGATGGGGTGTATGCAAAAAACACAAGGCATAACAAGGGTAATTTTGATGACAAATCTTGAGGGTACATGGGAAACTATTTGGTTAAGCTATAACAACAACAACAACAATCATTGGGCCTGGCTTCCATTACCTGATTGCAACATGAAAGGCTCAAACCTGGCTGGAGTCGCATTCTCATCTGGTTTAACATTGTCCTAACTACCTACCATATATTCTATTGCAATTTCAAAGTCACATATACATACCATCAAATAATAATAATCAAACATTTACACTCAAATATTTACTTTATTACTTTATGTTTTGCCTTGTATCAATAAAAACATAAACTTTTTAAGCAGTGCCACCTAAATATATAATATTAAAAATTAATTATGCCTGAATAATAAAATATAACTAATAGACATAAATTAAAAGTTCCTAAAAATGATAAACGTTTAATTATTGATCATGTTTTGCTAACTCACTAAATGAAGAACCCATATTTTACAGAATTATCCTACTACTTTAAATATCAATGAAAACTTGAAAAATTAAAACAAACTAAATATTCATGGGTACATCAACCAAAGTACCCTTGATATAATTAATTATTAACATACTTTGTACTTACAATGATAAATTTAAGTGTATATTCTTAAAATATTTGTTTGGAATCATCAATTAAAAATAAGATGTACAACATACAGCTAGACTTTTGAATTTTAAATATATATTATTCACCATGTTATTTCTTCAAGAGGTTTTTTCACAACTCAAACTAGTAGCCTCTGGCACATGACAACAACATTATCAATTACATCAAAACTCAAACTAGTAGCCTCCTCTAGCACATGACAACCACATTATCAATTACGTCAAGGCAACCTTTGTTTATTAGAGTTAACATATATTTATAAACTAAAATTATAAAATAGCACAAAACAAATCTTAATGTCATCTTGGAAATTACTTTTATTTTCCCTGAATATGTATGTATGAGTAGTATTAATATGATGTAACTGAGTAGTTCTTATTTTAAAAAGTCATAATCATAATTCTCTACCATAAATATATACATATGGCACTTTACCAAAATTTAAGTTTAAAATATTAAACAATACTAATTTAATTCGATGCGATAATAAGACCCAAAAAGATTTTGGTGTGATAATGATATAATATTTTTGAAAATCAAAATTTTCAAACCAAAACTTTTAAGAGTAATATAATCCGAACCGTGCCATAATTAAACACTCCTAGGAACAAGTAGTGAAAGATCTATGGAAAAACAAGTGAAATAAATTTTCAATCCATTATTTTATACAATGGAAGATGGGAATTTAAAAAAAGAGCTATGGAAAAACAAGTGAAAGAGAGAACTGATCACCAAATGATATGGTGAAGTGGATGGACTATTACTTTCTAAACCAAAGGGTCTCGGATTCAAATCACGGATTCAAATCATGGGTATGAAAAAATCCTTGGTAGGGGTAGCTACCTCGGAATGGAACCCTATCTAACGTGAAACTGAATTAGTTGGACTCCAATACGGGTACAAAACACCGAGTGGAAAATCAAACCAAAAAAAAGTGAGTGAACTGTGTTACAATAGAGGAGTGTGTAAAAAAAAAAAAAACAGAAAACAGAAAAAAATGCAAAAGGGGAACGTAGGGTCCCACAAAAGCATTTGTCCAAAATAGAGAAATAAAACGTTCCTCCCAATCAAACATTTACATGAATTCATAACATTTTCAAACAGCCAAAAGAACAAAAAAATTCCACCAAAGACGGTATATTTTTCTGAGTGCCAGGAACAAAGATTTACAGTGAAATATATCAAATGAACATATATAAGCCCCTTGTGGGGGAGGGGGAGAGTGGAATAGAAGAGCTCTGGCCACTAGTTTCAGCCCTTTCCCGTCGTACATCAAGAAAATTCGTAAGGGGGGCTATCATTTCATGGAACTAGACGAGTATTAAAATTCGATTACGGAAAACTCTTAACTGGTATTAAGGGCTCATACACACATCCTCTGCACTCTTACCTCGCTTTATATGCATACATATATCCTCTAAGTTTCCTCACTTCTTCAGATGACACATTTAGTAAATACTCTACGTAAATGCACACTCCAGCTCCACTGCAATTTCAAAGATCAATGCAAGTTTTTCAACACAAGGAGTAATTAAGAATGTGGGAACAGTGAAGCAGGCTTACCTAATGGGACCTAATGGTAGCCATACAACATCCCATCTAAACTTTGCCAACCTGCAAAATGAATGTCAAAACAACAGCTTTGTAGGGCCCAAGGATCCAAATTGATGAATGCAAGCAACGACAAGTGTATGACATAGGTGCATAGGCATTCAATTATTTATTACATGGATATGCTGGAAGTGATACAACACAGGCATATCAACGATAATAGGACTATGATGGCAATTTTTAACAGATAAGTAGGATTCATCATCATATCATATTATACTTAAAATAAAAATCTCTAAAACTAAAGTTGAGTCACCAAAATTACCATAAAAATTGGAACAACCATGTTACACTTCTTTTGAACTCTTCTAAATATTTGTACCAAAAAGTAAATTTGATCTTCTAATAAATGATCAGTAAACTTATAACTTTATACTACAATCAATTCTTGGTATACGAAAAGGCAATTGCGGGAAGACAGCTAAAGTAAACCAAGTAAATGATAAAGTTGTAGTTCATCCTAATACTTTGTTTTAAGGATTCCAAAAGAAAGCAAAAAGATCTCCTTGCTCTTCTTACCAAGATTCTATAATTTCTTTTAAGGATTCAGCATCATCTACGAGTTCTGCAGTACACCAAAAGTAAAATTAGAGTATATAGTTCATCCTAATAATTTGTACTGAGTTGTAGGTTCCTTCAGAACCTTTTTTTTCTTTCCTACCACACAGTCCATCACAGGCAGGCAGGTATTGTTTGCCACCATTGTCTTTGTTTGACATTTCCAATAGTGTTATTCCAACATTCCAGCAGCTCTTTAGTAGTCTTTGGCATAGTGCACTTGATTCCTTCCATGTTCAGAAATAGTTGCCACATCAGATCAGTAACTCTGCAGTGTAAAAAGAGAGGATTTATGCTCTCTTTTTTTGAGAAAGAAAAAAAAAAGGGTTTATGCCTTTTGAGTCCTTCCCAGACAAATCATTTTGAACACAACTGAAACCCCCTTTTCATCAAATTGTCTTGCGACTCAAACATGCTTCTTTTGCAACCAACCATGAAAAGCATGCCACCTTATAAGGAATCTTTGCTCTCCAAATGTGTTTTCAAGGCCAATTAATCCCCCTGCTGTCCAGTTTGGTTCAGAAATATGTATGCTGACTTGACTGTGCTATGCAATCACCTTTCCATGCCTCTACCATATTAATATGTCCTCATTAGCTGTTGTACTTGGGGAAATCATCCAAAACTTTGAAGAACTCAGCTATTCTACTCATTTCCAGTCATCAAACAGACTTCAAAAGCTTAAATTCTACCCCTGTTCCCAGACTTAGTTGCCTCGGACAGTTGATTCAAGCTGAAAATGTAGAGGAAAAGACCTTTTAGTGGTCCATGCCCAATTCTCCCATTGCCAACGTTTATCCCAACATTATTGACAAGAGAAGGCCAGAAAATTCTAATAGACCTCCATACACCGACACCATAAGCAGAATTACCTTTCTTGAGCACCACTTAACCTCTTCTCCATATTTTTCTCTGAAAACTCTCCTTCACAATGCTTGCTCTTCCAAACTAAATCTCCACAACAATTTCATCAATAAACATTTATTGTGAATTCTCAAATTCTTATGCCTAATCCCCCATCCATCATGCTAATGGTGAGAGTTTTCCACTTGACCATTTCATCACAAAAATATTGTGCATTCTCAAATTTCTTATGCCTGATCCCCCATCCATCTTGGTAATGGTGAGAGTTTTCCACCAGACAAAATGAAAGCACCTCTTACCTCTATTAGCTTGCCAAATGATGTTTCTTCTTCAAAGAATCAAGTCTATTCTCAATTTTTGTAGTCAAAAGGAATAATGACATCATGTAAGTGGGTAATGAGTAAGGAACTGGTAAACCAGTATCATCCTACCACCCAGAGATAGATATTGGCAGTTCCACCGAGCCAATCATTTTTCCAACCCTTCCAAGAACTCCATCATACATCTCCTGCGATTTGTTTTTAATCCCAGGGGCATGCCTAAATAGACAGTAGCAAGACAGCGAGTCTGAATTCCTGTTGCGCCATTTATTGGAAAAAGCAAGATCTTCCTCCAATTCACCTGTAGCCCAGACAGGCCTTCAAATACAGCTAAAATGAGTCTCAAATGCCTAAGTTACTCCACTTTAGAGTCAAGAAAACCCAAGGAATCATCAGTATTTAAAAAGTGTGAAACTTCCATGTTGCTTCCCTCATTGAAACCTCTTAACCAATTGTTTTGGTTTAGCAAATTTTATCATATTTTTTAGCCCTTCCATTACAATAATGAAGAGAAAGTGAGAGAGGGGATCCCCTTATCCCAATCCTCTTCGGGAGGAAAAAGACCCTTAAGGTGCTCCATCTAACAAAATTGAGAATCGTGCAGTATGGTACAGAAGAAGACCCAGTTGACCCATTTGTTACCAAAACCCATATCCTTCAACCTCTTAATCAGAAAGGCCCAATTTACATGATCATAAGCCTTTCTGATATCTAGTTTGCACAAAACTCCTGGATTCCTCTTTTTCATTCGGGTGTCCACACAATCATTAGCTACTAATGTCGCATCTATTATCCGTCCACCTTTAAGGAATGCCATTTGATGGCTATCCACCAGCTTGTGTATCACCTTCTTGAGTCTCTTGGAGTCTCTATAGGCAATTTGGAGATATAATATTGTATACACTTCCTATTTGGCTGATAGGTCAAAAATGACTTAGCTCCGTAGCCCATTCTTTTTAGGAATTAGAGCCACATATGTCGAATTAAAACTTCTCTCAAAAATTTCTCTCGAGTGGAAATTTTCTAAGTGTCATTATAAGGTCACTCTTGATGAACCCTGGTGTCTTATTAGCACACATCTTGAATTCTTGATACAGTCTAATATCTCCTGTTCTTTTCAAATGGCCGTTGTAGACACTACTACTCTTCCACATTGATTTTAGGGCATTTCAGACAGGTGAATCGGGTCTCCAATCTTCAATTTCATCATATAACTTTTGATAAAAGGACTCTACCTCCCTTTTGATAGCCACTTGATCTTCTACAGGTTCACAACTTACTACAAGCTGTGAACATTTGCCATTTGTTGGTGAAAAAATTGTGTTTCTATCATCCTACTTTAGCCATAGCAACCTTGACTTCTGTCTCCCAGCTATCTCTTCATTATTGCATTCTCCTCTATCTCCATGAATAAGCTAACCTTAGGTATCAATTACTCCACTTACAACTCTAAGTTCTTGAATGCTATCCAGTTCTGACATTTGATCCAAGATCTTAGTTTTATTCTTCCTCAAGCTGTCCAAATTAGTAGAATTCCATTCCTTTAGTTTCCATTTAAGTGCTTCAGCTTGAAAGGATGTAATCGGGTCTACCATAAACTTTAAAGAAGACCACCAAGACTTCACTTTTCAGAGAACCCTTCAACCCCCAAACACCAGTTTTCAAACTTGAAATATGATTTTGAATCTCCTCGTTCCCCACACTGTAATGAAATGGGAGTATGATCAGAAAAAGCCTGGGCAACACAGCTTGTCTAATATTTTTGAATGTCTCGTCCCACTTTGTTGAGAATAAGAACATATCGAATCCTGAAGAGATCTGTTGATTATCCCCCTTTGTCCAGGTAAACTGTAAATCTTGACAGTTCAGTTCGTAGCCATCGTCAAAGGAAAGAACTTGTATTACAAGAATTCATTAACTGTAAATCTGGCAATTCCTACCAGGATGGTGGGTCAGAGCGGGATCCTCCACTGAGGGGAGGATCTATGAGCTCCAAGTCGTCAATAATATCTGAAAATCCGAGCATATCCCTTGTGAGCCTGTTGTTGTTTCTTCTTTCTGTACAATACCATGTAATATTATGATATTCACACACCACCCAATGTCCTGCACATACTCTGCTAGTTGCTGCAATTTTCCACCATAGCCTCTCTATTTTGCAATATGGTTCATATACAGTTGTGGTGTACCAGCGACAATTTAGTTGAACTGAAGCTAATCGAACAGTAATAGTATAGACCCCTTTGTTTATTACTTTCCTCTTCCCATACCTTGAGCAAGTTTGTTTTTGAACTGTGTGGTCTCCTCAACAATTTGGAGAAAGGTACTAGGCTGGCAAGGAATCACAAGGCAACTCATGGAGTGGCATGAAGAGTTGCAAGGGACTATCTCATTCTATAAAGGCAATAGTGCAGCTGCAGAAGTATACAGAATGTGCTTGGCCTGTGCTAATATCAGATTTGGAAGGAAAAGGAATACCGGGATCTTTCAACAGAAGCAGTGATCAAGCGATTGTACACGAAGTGCATGTTCAAGGTGCAACACAACTGAGAGTAAACAAAAGTTAGATAGTTTGAATTTTTAACCTTAGCTGATGTAGCAGGGTAGTCAGTTAGTAAGGACTAGAACTTGTTGCTTAGTTGCAGTTTTGATCTGTTTTGTGTTTTTCTCCTTCTTTGAGCTGTTCAACTTGTCAATTTTGCTGAATGAGTTCTCTCAAATGAGAGTTTTTCCATTAAATAGAAAGAATTATGATTTAAATGCCTAAAAATCTGCTATATATCCCTAAATATATGTTATTCCTAATTGTAATATCTCTGAAAATATGTTTCATTAATCTATGCTATCTCCTATCATCATTACATAAATATTTAGAGTTATAACATAGATATGTACAGATATTTAGAATTTGTCCAACCATGCTAACATCCCCCCTCAAATTGATGTCGGTGGATCAAAAAGCATCAATTTGCCTACCAAAAACTGATGACGTTGTCGTGCCATAGACTTTGTAAACACATCAGCTATTTGAAGATCACTGGATACATGTGGAAGAGTAATGACTCTCTTATCTACAGCTTCTCTGATAAATGACAGTCCACTTCAATGTGTTTGGTCCTTTCATGATAAACTGGATTAGTAGCAATCTGAATAGCACTTGTGTTGTCAGCATGGAGAGGACTGGGATTAGATTGAGGAAATCCAATTTATGCAAGTAAACCACGAAGCCAAACAATCTCAGAGCAAGCAGTAGACATTGCTCGATATTCAGATTCGGTGGAAGATTTTGATACACGGTCTTGCTTCTTGCTCTCCAAGATATCAAGGAATCTCCAAGAAACATGCACCAACCCGTGACGGAGCGACGAGTATCAGGACATCCAGCCCAATCAGAATCACTAAATGCATTAAGCTGAATCTCAGAACCACTAGCAAAGAATAATCCACGAGTAGATGTTCCCAAGAGATATCGAATGATGCGTCGGACAGCCACCAAATGTAGATGGCGTGGAGCCTGCATAAATTGACTCACTTGTTGAACTGCAAAAGAGATATCAGGCCGAGTAATAGTAAGATAATTTAGGCTCCCAACTAATTGCCGATACAAAGTTGGATCAGGAAGAAGATCTCCTTCCGCACGACAGTACTTTACATTCAATCCAATGGAGTATTACAGAGGAAGATTCTTGAAGACCAGCCAAAGCAATCAAGTCCTGAGTATATTCCTATTGGTTCAAGAACAAACCTAAAGAATTATAATGAACTTCTAACCCCAAAAAGTATGTAAGAATACCAAGATCTTTCATATGAAAAGAATCTTTAAGCTACTGTTGGAGGCTAGTGATTAGTGAAGAATCAGTTCCTGTGATAATAATGTCATTTACATACACCAAAAGAAGAACACAACCTATAGATGTTTTTCGAAGAAACAAAGACGAATCATATTTGCACTGCTCAAAAGAGAATTGAAGCAAAGTAGACCGAAACTTGTCAAACCAAGCTCTTGGAGCTTGTTTTAATCCATATAAAGACCGCTTCAACTTGCATACATCTGATGTAGGTGATGAGAACAAACTAGGTGGGGGTTTCATATAAATATCTTCGTTGAGATCACCATGAAGAAAAGCATTTTTGACATCCATTTGATGAAGAGGCCAATTTTGTGATGCAGCAATGGCAATGATAGTTCGCACCGTAGTCAGTTTTGCTACAGGTGCAAAAGTCTCCTCATAGTTTACACCATACTCCTGTTTATTGCCAAGGACCACCAATCGAGCTTTATACCGATCTAGAGTTCCATCAGAATTAAGTTTAATTGAATAAACCCATTTACATCCAATTGGACGGACATTTGGACGACAAGGAACAATGTCCCATGTGATATTTTCTTTAAGAGCCAAAAGTTCTTCCTCCATTGCTTTTTGCCAACATTCAAGCTTGGAGGCTTGTGAGTAACTTGTTGGAATAGAGATGGTGGATAAAGTAGAAGAAAAATCATACCGTTTAGGAGTTTGAGACACTCTAGTAGATCGCCGAGGAGGCTCAAGACGAGTAGACCTTGAAGAAATCTCAGATTCTGGTTGTGGAGCAGTCTTAGGTGGCGGATCTGTTTCGGGATGGGGTAAAGTTGGCCGACGTCGTTCATACACAAATCCTGGTTTGAACCGCTTAGAAGACAATGACAAATCCTCAAAAGTAGGAAGAAGAGGAGAAACAGAAGATGACTCAACATGAGTAGGAAAGAAATACTGATTCTCAAAGAAAATAACATTTCTAGAAACACAAAATTTGCTAGAACTTGGATCATAGCAAATAAAACCTTTATGCGAAGTACTATAGCCCATAAAAGCACATTTAATAGACTGAACAAAGAGTTTATTGCGTTGAAAAGGAGGCAGGTGCACAAAATAAACACAACCAAACGTATGAAAACTATGATAGCTGGGATGCTTATGAAAAGACGATAATATGGACTCAAGATTTAACACTTTAGATGGAAGTCTATTAATCAAATAGACAGCAGTAGACAAAGCTTCAACCCAATATTTAGATGGAACAGAGGACTCAATCAATAATGTACGAGTGACATCTAAAAGATGACGATTTTTACGCTCAGCAACCCCATTTTGTTGTGGCGTATATGAGCAAGAGAGTTGTGATACAATTCCTTTTTCAAGCAAGAAATTACTAAATTCATGAGACATATATTCTCCACCAGAATCAGATCTTAATATTTTGATGCATGTGGAAAATTAAGTCTCAATGTAAGCCAAAAATTTCTTGAATATGGAAAACACTTCAGATTTGGATCGAAGAAAATACACCCATATAAACCGACTATAGTCATCTATAAATGTCACAAACTACTTGAAATGAGCATGAGAAATAACTGGTGAAATGCCCCAAACATCACTATGAACGACATCAAAACACTTTGCAGCATGACTACCAAAATTAGGAAAAGGAAGAGTTTTACTTTTACCTAATTTACAAGTAGAACAATCAAAGGAAGCAACTGAAAATTGATTTTTATTTCCCAATAAACCAGAATTGGACAAATGAGACAACACATTAGAATTGGGATGTCCTAGACGTTTATGCCAAACCTCATTCTTAGTAGTGGTAGAAGCAAAAGCTAGAACACGAGGAATAGAAAAGTGTATAGGAAACAATCTTCCAACTTTAGGCCCCTTCGCGATTATCGTCCCCGACACCTGATCCTGCACAAGGCAACCATTACGAGAAAAATTCACATCACAATTGTTATCTACCAATATGCCAACTGAAATAAGACTAGTGGAGAGCTTTGGTGATACAAAAACATTCTTGAAAGTTTCAGTAATATCCCCAATCTTGGTAATGGGTAAATTACTACCATTGGCAACCTGAATTTGTGTTGGACCATTATACTCACGAATGTTTTTGAGTATATTAGTTGAGTTGGTCATATGATTGGAAGCGCCAGAATCAACAAGCCAAAATTTAGATATTACCTCATTACCCTGTAGCCCCAAAACTAAAAACGCTGACAAGATGATTTGTTGTACCATTTCAGGAGTAAGAACTTGTCCTACTGAAGACGAGGTATCTGTAGTTGAACCATTTATCCCAACTTGAAAAGCATTTGCCCTACGGTTTTGAGGACGTGTGGGACACTCTTTGATAATGTGTCCTTGTTGTTTACAATAATTACAGAACTTCTCGCCACAATTGCTAGCAATATGACCATATTTCTTGCAACTGTAGCATTGAGTTCTAGCCATATCCATACCCTTTCCTTTCCCTTGAGCTGCAAATGCAACAGTGACAACATTTCCTTGATGAAAAGCATTTTGTGTGAAGAGACGCTACTCTTCACGAAGTAATTCCCTAAAACAGACATCCAACGAGGGAGATGGATCACGGTTCATCAAGTTGGAGCGAACATTTTCAAAATCAGATCGTAATTTCATCAAAAATTGATATCTCTTGCTTTGTTCATGAACTCCTTGAATGATGGAGAGAGATTCAGAAGGTATTTTAGCATAAACGATATCGGTAAATTCAGCCCATAAGTTCTGAAATCCAGAGAAATAATCTTGAACAGAGAGACCTCCTTGAGAATACATAGCAATTTCATGCTCTAACTGAAAGCGCCTTGCGCTATGGTCTTGGTTGTAAACCTTTTGTAAATAATCCCACATGGCCTTTGCTGTCTTGTATGGCCTGAGATTAAGAACAATAAAAGGGTCAATTGACCCTAAATTCCATGTCATCACCCGAGCATCTTTAACCTTCCATTGACCAAGCTTTGTAGGATCAGTAGGAGTAGGATCGCTTCCATCTATATGTCCCCATAATTCTATTCCGGTGACAAATAGTTGGAATTGAAATTCCGAGGCAAAATAATTTTTTTCCTGTGAAACGAACATGGAAAGACACAAACTGATATGACGCCATGTTCTTGACAAGCTAAGGAAGATAGAAATGCAATGATACAAAATAACCAGAATGACCAAGACTAAGATTCCAAGATGCCTAAAATTCCAAGATACTTAGGACTTACTGTTGACTAAAAAACAGTAAGCAGAACCAAAACTTTCAAAAAAAAAATCTGAAAGAAACCACAGATGAAAGACACTAAGAATCAAAGCACTGAAAAAGGCTCTGATACCATGTCAATTTTGCTGAATGAGTTCTCTCAAATGAGAGTTCTTCCATTAAATAGAAAGAATTCTGATTTACGTGCCTAAAAATCTGCTATATATCCCTAAATATATGTTATTCCTAATTCTAATATCTCTGAAAATATGCTACATTAATCTATGTTATCTCCTATCATCATTACACAAATATTTAGAGTTATAACATAGATATGTACAAATATTTAGAATATGTCCAATCATGCTAACACAACTGTTACTTTGTGAATAAAATCGTCCAGTTATTTGCCAAAAAAAAATGATCATTTTCATAACTCAACATAATGTTCAATTATATGCATGTGATATTTTTAAATTGTACACTCATTGATATGCGGTACAAGCACAAAACACATGGCCAAAGACTAGTTGTCAGTGGTTTGGGCTTGGGACTTCCATGTTGGAGGTCTCAAGTTCGAAACCCCTTGTTTGCGAAAGCAAAGGGTTTGCCTTCAAGGTCGAGCTCGTCGCACCGGGCTTGCCTAGTGCAGGTTACCTCTCCTATGTGGTTTGCGAGCTATTGCAGCAATAGGAGCGGGAGTTTTACCTTGTGAGCACCCAAAGGGTAGCGGCTACGGGTTTCCCTTGTCATCAAAATAAAAAATAAAAAAGGAATGATCATTAGAAGAAAAAGAAACTGGAAGTACTACAAATGTGGTGGGCAAGGGGGTGGTGGTAGCTTATTTGTAGGAATGCAATAGGCAAAATTAAAGTCTCCATTTGGTTACTCCTTTAATTTCAGTTGTTTAGGTAGTTTCATTTGCCAAAAGTGGCTGTTAAACAACCATAATTAGAAGTAAATAAAAACTTTATTGTGATTAGCAGCTCACCTTAGCATATGATGCAACCAAAACACTGCCACTATCATGCCAATGCAGCATGAAGACCATAGCCACCTCCTATGATGTTTTGATTCATGCAATAAGCCCTTTATGGTCATTAAGCACGTCAAAATAGCTGCCCAATCTGAGAATTTTTCCAGTGAATGCTGCCAACAATTAGGCTGTGAAATATTTCTTTTAGTGACAAGGGAACCTGCAGCTACTATCCTTCAAGTGCGCACAGTAGGCCATGAAATATTAAAAACTGCTTTCTCATTTACTAATGATAAAATATATTTTCCAGCAAATTTAAGACTAAAAATAATGATCCTCTAAGATCATTGCCAAAATAATCATCTGCAGGACATGCTCTTTATGAAATAGGAACAATTGTCTTTCAACGGAAGAAATAATCAAATGCTAGCCTGCTTAAAAGCTTTTTTGCCCCTAACCAAGAAATAATTTTAATAATTACCAGTACCTTATCTGAGGTCACCAAGTCAATTCCCTTGTTCATTGATTTTGTTTTTTGGTTTTATTTTCCATTTATCGACTTTTCAGAGGGTAAATCATGGTCAACAGAAGTTTCCAGTAGTGCCAGAAATAATTTAAAGCTTGTGCCCCTCCAAATGAAGGAGGGGGTTACAACCATGCAAGAGATTACTTGTTAAGTAAACTAATACCAACACCCTTTTTCCAGATTCTAGCAAAAGATTTCTAGAATTTAGGCTACAAAGTTCTGATTTCACAAGATGTCTTTTGGAGTTGATATTATGATCAATTCAGAACCATTAATGGGAAGTTAGAACTATTTAGCATGGGCTTCATCGATTGAGTTGCGATGCAAGGGTCAAGGTGCCCAAGATCACTTAACAAACAATGCTAGTGTGGTAGTTGAAAAGACAAAGGCTATTGAGGAAGATGGAAAGATCAAAGCACAATGGGAGAAGGTTGATGCTTAATTAAGTAGTCTCCTACGACGATCTATTGATTCCAAGTTGATGTCCTTGTTTCATCCATTCCAGAAATGTTATTCAATTTGGGAAAAGGCCTGTGTTTTATACACTAATGACATATCTCATTTTTATGAGTGATATCTCAAATGACCAACTTAAAGAAACAATAATCCAATATGTCTACTTACTTGGGCTAGGTGCAGGCAGTCACGGGGATTTGAAAGGTTGATGTTAGTCACTATGAACGTGAAAAACAACACGGGCACAGAGCGACGTTGTTTCTAGTTCTACGATCCCATCACAAAGTGGTTTCATCATCCATCATTAACTCCTTTTTTCTCAGATCTCAAAACATAGAAAATCGAACATCTCAAGCTATGGAGAGTCAACGAGGAGGAGGTCGTGTTGGAAGATCTCGACCTAACTGTAGTTATTGTCATAGGCTTGGACACACTTGTGATATATGTTATACTCTTCATGATGAGTTCCTTTAGTATCGAGAAAGTAAGCGAACATCTCCACAAGTAGCCTTGGTTGCTCAGTCTTCTCGACCACCTTATAATGAGTTCCTTCACTATTGAGCAAGTAAGTTAAATGTTAGAAAATTAAGATTTGTCTAGAAACTCCTAGATTGGAGATATTTTGTGTTAGATATGTTAGAAAAGTAAGATTTGTCTAGAAACTCCTAGGTTGGAGAAATTTTGTATTAGATACGTTAGAAAAGTAAGAATTGTCTAGAAACTCCTAGGTTGGAGATATTTTGTAGTAGATATGTTACTCTTGATTTAAATGAGTGGTGGTTAGTGAGCCACATAGGTACATAGTTTGGTGTGAGATATTTTGCTTATTATGTGGTTGTAATTCTCACACTTTGTCTGTAAATACACCATATGTAATGAAACATCTAGTGAAAAAAATTGAACACAAGAAAACTTAAGCCTTCTTCTTAACTTTCAGATTTTCTGTAGCAATTTACAGCTGCTATTTCCTACTGTTTACACCTTGTAGACCTGAAGTTCTTCCTTTTCGTTGTAACATGGTATCAGAGCCTATTTCCTAAGTGATCTGAATCAAATTTTGTTTGTTTCGCTCATCTACTTTCTGTTCTTTCTTGCATTTGCTTGCTGAAAAAAATTCATGGCACCTGAAAATCAACCAACGACAGGTCCTCCGACTTTTACCGGAGAGAATTATCACATATGGTCATCAAAATGAAGGCTTATCTAAAGGCTCTCAACTTATGGGAAGTTATTAAGCTTGGAGAACCTGTTGTCCAGCCAATGAAATTAAGAAGTATGATGAGTTGGTGACTAGATCCCCACGAGCTCTCACCTACATACATTCAAGTCTTACGGACGTGATGTTTACGAGGATTATGACTTGTGAAACAGCCAAAGAGGCTTGGGATAAGTTAAAGGAGGAGTTTGAAGGCTGCAGTAGAGTAAAGTCTATTAAACTCTTAGCATTGAAGAGAGAGTTTGAGCTTTTGAAGATGAAAGATTCAGATAGTGTGAAAGAATACTCTTCAAAGCTGATGGAGATTGTGAACCAGATAAGAATACTTGGTGAAACTTTCCAGATCAGAAAGTTGTAGAGAAGATCTTGGTCAGCCTTCCAGACAAGTTTGAATCAAAAATCTCAGCTATTGAAGAGTCTTGTGACTTGACTACTCTTACATTAGCCGAACTAATCTCCAAATTGCAAGTCCAAGAGCAACGGATCACTATGAGAAGTGAAGGGATAGTAGAAGATGCCTTTCAAGCAAGGCATAAATTCAAACATCAAAAGGAAAGCAGAAAAGTCTGGTTGGATAAATCTGGAGAGGTAAAATCTGGTGGAAACCAAGGTGATTTGTCGATAAAAGGAAAATTTCCACCTTGTGGCATTTGTAAGAAGACTAACCACTTAGAGAAGAATTTTTGGCAAAATTCAAAGAGGTCTCCAATTCAATGTAGATATTGTAAGAAGTATGGTCACATGGAGAAGTATTGTAGTCAAAAGCAAAATCAAAGTGGCCAGTCTTCCCATCGAGTGAATTTCGCAGATGATCACCAAGTTGGAAAATCAGAGGAGGTTTTCATTGCCTCGCACACATCACATATTGACCAATGTAAATGGTATGTTGATAGCGCGTGCACAAGGCACATGGCGATTGATGAAAATCTGTTTGTTACCTTGGACAGATCTGATAGAACCAAAGTGAAGCTTGGAAATGGCGCATTGGTGGAAGCTCACGGTAGAGGGTCAGTAAAATTTCCTACTGACGAAGGTACGAAAATTATTAATGATGTTCTTTTTGTGCCAAATTTGACTCAAAACTTGTTAAGTGTTGCTCAATTGCTTCATAAAAATTATTCTCTTAATTTTAAGGACAAACAATGTGTCATTTATGATCCTAAAGGATGTGAAGTAGCTAAAATTAGCATGATTGACAATTCCTTTCCAATATCATGCTATTCTATTGATACTTGCTCTTTTAATGTTTAATTGAGCGATACTTGGCTTTGGCACAAAAGGTTCGGTCATTATAATCTTAGCTCATTGGTGTATATGCAATCAAAGGGTATGGTGCTTGAAGTACCCAAAATTGACATGTGTAGAGATGTTTGTGAGTCATGTCAATTTGGTAAAATGCATAGACGATCCTTTCCTAAAGGAAGTCTTTGGAGAGCTAAGGAAAAGCTAGAGTTGGTTCATACAGATTTATGTGGACCAATGAGGATGGCTTCTTTGAGTGGAAACAAGTATTTTGTTCTCTTTGTAGATGATCTGACTCGAATGACATGGGTCTACTTTCTTAGTAGCAAATATCAAGTGTTTTCTATTTTCAAAGAATTCAAAGCTATGGTAGAAAGGGAGAGTGGCTGTAAATTGAAGTATATTAGATCCGATAATGGAACTGAATATACTTCGTATCAGTTCAGCAAGTATTGTAAAGATTTGGGTATCCAACAACAATTCAC
>JAJOOO010007346.1:0-37011 GCA_029582685.1 Solanum piurae
CACCTATAATTTAAACCATGCTTTTATTCATAAATGTTTTTAGCTATGATTGACTAGAGCATATTCTTACTTGCCTATTGATTCTCAATTACGAACCAGTCCCTTGGGACTCGACCCCAACTCACTTAGTTGGATTATATTACTACTCACGATCGTTGGCACTTACTATTGGATGAAGAGTCTTGATACATGAAATTAAAATGGCACCGCTGCCGGGGAGTGGTGTTATTTGAGAATTTTTAGTTGAGTTGAATTTTGTTCCTGTTAGTTATAATTCTACTTACTTAATTTTAGTTTTGTTTTGCTTGTTTGTGTGTTAAATCAGGAAGTATGAGTGTGAACGACAACAATGGCAACCAAGTAGGCCATCAAGATGACATCGGAAACCTCAACGATGTCAACGAGCCTCATGCTAATGACCCCCATCTCATGGGCGGTATTGGTGCCATTCGCTTGCCTCCGGCCGAAGGAAATGCGGTGTTCCACATCACGAGTACTATGTTGCAACTCTTGCAACTAAAAGGGCTTTTCAGTAGTTTAGCTCATGAGGATCCTCATGAGCATATTAGAAATTTTGTGGATGTTGCGGACCGTTCTCCTTCAAGAACATCTCCTAAGAGTCGGTCCGATTGAGGTTGTTTCCGCTCTCTTTGATGGGATAGGCGTGCAAGTGGCTGGCTGAATTGCCACGTGAATCAATCACTTCGTGGGAGGAGTTGGTTACCACATTTCAAGTGCAATTGTTTCCTCCCTCAAGATGATGACTCTTCGGGACAACATTTAGAGCTTTAAGCGTCTAGAGGGCGAGCCAATTCATGAAACTTGGCTGCGATTCAAGAAGTTGATGCTTCAATGCCCAACCCATGGCTTGCCTCGCAACGTGTTGCTGAAGTATTTTTAACGGAGTCTTGATTCTGTAAATAAGGGTTTGCTGACCAACTTTCTCTGGGAGGTTTGATGCAATAACCTTATGTGATAGCGACTCAGTTCTTGGATGTCATGACTACCATAAACAGGGTGTGGTACACCCGTGAAGACCAGGTCTCCCCTCTCACGTTTAAGTTGACGAAGGAACAGATGGAGAAGGACCAAGAGAGGAACCAGAACATGGCCAAGATTATGACACAACATGACATTTTGTCTAAAAATGTCATGGGAGATGGTGCTCGAAGTGTCAATGCCATGGGTGTCGGGTGTGCTAATCCGGCTGAGTCCAAGTTTGAGGCCTTGTATAATGAAAAGGTGAATTTCCTAGCCAACCAAGACGGTGGTTATCGTTAAAACTACCCGAGGCAGGGTGGTAACCAAGGTTGGAATAGGGATGAAGGTTGGAAAGATCGAGATCATGAATGGAGGAACCGTAATCCAAATTGGAAGGATGAGGAGAAGGATAGGTATGTGCCTCCCCACGAGCACCAAAAGCCAAAGGATTCAGAAGGTGGTCGATCTGAGGATATGCTTTCTCGAATCCTCAACAAAGTTGAGGGGTCAGACAAGATTTTAAAGGAAATAAAAGATGTGTCAACCCTTAGTCAGACCATCACCTCCCATTCAGTGTCGATCAAGCAGTTAGAGACCCAAATGGGCCATATCTCGTCTCATCTAAACCCGAGACAACAAGAGGGGTTTCCTAGTGACACTATGGTCAACCCGAAGAATGAGGCTTGACGGTGGACTTGCATCGTGCCACGACGTTAACTAAGGCGCTGCTTGGGAGTCAATCCAAGGTTTATTTTCCTTATTTTTAAGTTTTCAATAATGGTGTGTTGAATGTGCAGGACAAAGTGTGGAAAGTGAGTGAAAAGTGCAGATTGGCGAGCTAAAAGTCCAGTCGGCGCATCACCAAAAAGGTCGGCGACCCGACCCAGACCGCCGTTGGACTCAAGAAAATTTTACATTGGAGTTTTTAAAACTCGGTGAGCCCAGGAAATTATTGGCGAGTCACCGACCAGGTCGGCCATCACGATCTCTACCACCGTTTGGACCCCCAAATCAACTGAGGGCCCTGTAAAACTCGGTGAGGTAAGTGACCACTCGGCGTGTCACCGAGTGGTTTGGCGAGCACGACTAATGTCACCGAATGTGCGAGAACTGGACGGTTTTTAAAAGGCCAAAGGTTTAAACTTTCAAACTCTTCACTTTCCCTCACTTTCGAACTTCACAAACTCACACCCGCACATTAGTTTCAATATTTTGCATTTCTAGTAGTATTTTAGTCGTTGATTTATGCTCAGATTAGGATTACTTTGCCGCCTAGCATTTCAGTCTTGATCAATCGGCATTAAAGGTTGATTTTCCGAACCCCGAGTTTATTTTTTTAGAATTTTGTACTCAATTGCAACAATATTATCTTGTTGAAGTGTGCTGGGCCTCTCTGATAGGGTTAGAATGTTTAAATGTTTGCTCTAATTCGAATGCCTTGCCCGTATTGCTTTTAATGTTGAAATCGCATAATGTTATGCCTTAAAATTGATTAATTCTTATGGGGTTGTGCTTGCATGATTGTTGGGTCTAGTCGGGTGAAGTCTAAGTAACCCATAGTTGTGCCAAATTACGTAATTTGCCCAATGATAGAGCGGGTGACATTATTCTTAAGGGGAAAAAATGTCAAATGGCCTAATTTGGCTAAACCGAGAGAAGTCTGAGTATCCTGGGGTAATGGGTGTGATGGGTCTTGATTTAATTTGAGTTTTGCATGCTTTGAGTTTGTTTTCGGGGGTTGCGGGGTCGAATTTGAGAAGTTGGGTTGAAAGTAGGCACGTTGGGTCGTTTAGCGAGCTGGGTTGAGCTCGCCGAACTACTTGGCGGTTCACCGAAGGTCCCCATCTCGCCTTTAATTTCATGCTTTACTTGATGTTTGGTTCTATAACTTTCGGTGAGAAGCTTGAGGTCGCCGAAGGCACTCGGCGACTTGCCGAAAGTCTTCTTGATCACCCTTTGTCTGCACCTCTGAACACTTTTTGCACTGTAACTTTCGGCGGGCTAACCCTTGCTCGCCGAATGTTATCGGCAATTCGCCAATAGGACTTTCCCATCGCCGACTTGCCAAAATTTTAAAGGCAATCTTTTCGGCGAGCCTGATCTGGCTCGCTAAAGTGATTCGGCGACTCGCCGACGGGTTCGACGAGTCTGTCTGAAACTATTTTCTGTGATTTTAATTGAATTGTTTCTAATTTTTTCCCAATGTTTTGCAGATATGGCTAGACAAAATATTGTAGGAAAAAACATGCCACCCGAAGGAAAGGAAATGGGATTGTACTCAAAGAGGATGCAACTGCATCTAGGGGTAAGGCCGCTAAACTTCCCATAACTGGTGGGAAAGGCAAGGGTAAAGGCAAGACACTTGCATCACCGGAGGCCAGCTCTGACAGTGACGGCATCTATGACACTTACCTCACTACTTCTGAGAGTGAGGGTGAGAACCAGGAGCCCCATATTGTAGCTTCTGATGATGATGAACTTGTAGAAGCACAGAGGGCAGAGCTGCGGTAAAAAAAGATGAATGATCCGTCTAGGATCAGAACTCCTCATCCCACCACTTCTTTTCCTCCAGTTCCAGCGCAGGCTGTAGTCCTAGCACCTCCTGTATAGGGTCCTCCCCCAAAGTCTATGAATAGATTAAAGACTGAGGGGCTGGGGATGATTATTGATGAGAAGCGTCTATCAACGGATAGGGTCCTTGATAGGTACCCAGAGATTAGGAGCTGTCTGAAGGCTCATAAATTCCACATCTTCTCAAAGCCCTTGACCCTTACATTCCTAATTGGGTCTGGGAGTTCTATACTTCTTATGGAACCTTGATACCTCATCAAAATAAGCAAGCAACTGCATTTACACCAACTGATTATGTAGTGGTTCGGGGAAAGAAGGTAAAGTGTGATAGTGAGGCTATCAATGTTGTCCTGGATTGTCCTGATGAAATTTATGACGAATGACAACACGTGATCCGGACTACCACATTAGAAAATATGAAAAAGTTGGTAGCTCCTCTCATATCAGACGGTGCCTCCAAATGGCTTGAAATTGGAGCACCTATCGAGAAGAAGGATCTAAACATAGCTGCAAGGTTCTAGTTTTACTTCATAAGCACTACTATTATGCCATCCCAGAATGAGTTGATTCTCCGGCATGTCAAGGCAGCCTGTTAGGGTTGCATAATTGATGAGACGAGGCTTAATCTGGGGATGATTATAGCACATGAGATGGTCATGAGGGCCAAGCAGCGCCAGACCTTACTCCCCTTTCCGGTATTGATCACTGAGCTATGCAGACGAGCTCGGGTCCCTAGAGATGCAAAGAACGATGTTGAAGTGATTCCCACATCGTCTACTGATATCCGGAGGATCGAGACAAAATATTTGAAGGATGAGGTGGAGAAGAAGAAAAAGGCAGCCCTGGTGGACTCTCCCCCGGTTGTATACACAGACTCAGTACCTGCAGAGGCATCTTTGCCTACTCCGACACCTGGGCCTTCATGTACTTGTTGTGCTGTACCTTCTAATATCCCTAGTTCTATTAATGCTACACTGCCTCCTAGACCTTCTGTTGCTGCTGTCTCCCAAGTCCCGATCACTCAGGCTTCATTACTCCAGATGGGGTAGCTTGCCCATTCTACGGATCGTCAGGCTGCCTGACTCGAAGCCTCTATTTCAGGAATGATTCAGACTACCCTGGCTGATGCTGTAACACCCTTGAGCACTACCGTTGATGCCCTCGAGGCTAGGATAGCGGTGTGTGAGCGTGGACAGAGGCCACCAAGGAGGTGACGGTCTTAAAGGAAGCTATTACTTTGTTGAGGAGTGACGTGGATCAGCTGAAGTCCACCGACATGTCCATGATCTTCGGGATGGTGGAGATCCCCGATGCACCTGATATGCCTCCAACTACCACCGGAGATGAGGTTAGAGTTGAGGAGGCAGCTGATCCAGAGTCCTAGGCGGAGACGGATGAGGAGATGCTTGAGGCGACTGAGGAAGCTTGATATGAGGGCCTCACTAAGATTGAGGAGGCCATGGTAGATCCAACGGTGCAAACTTCTTTGGCGGATACACCCTTGGCTGATCCTAGTGCAACTACTGTTCCTTCTGAGGTTACTCCGGGCACTGATGCCCAAGTCCAGATTGATGCACCGGGCACTGATGCCCAGACAGATGGAGTGACTATGTAGACATGATCCTTTCTTTACCTCCCTCACTGGCTTTCTTTATTTTGACTTGTGGATAATTTGTTTTGTTTGCACTAGACCCCGACCAACGGGGCGTGAGTGGACCCACGGGCCATGCTGGTCCTCTGTGGGTGGTGGTTTGCAGCCTATTTTGGGGTCTTGACCCATGACCCCTCACCCACGAGGCATGGGTCCATCTACTGGCCGTGGTTCCCTTTCGTGGGTGGACTGTTTTGGCAGATTTTTGGGTGATTTTTCTAGGGTCTTCCTCAAAAGACCCTTGGTTGGTCCTTGGGGAGTCGTACCTTGACGTTTAACCCCTAAACCCTTCACTCTAAATATGGGAGGTCATTTCTACAACTCTAACCCTCACGTAAAGCTCTAGAACCCTTACGTAAGGCTCTAGTTTAGGCTACTAGTTCCCGGGTGTTACAATATCTCCCCCTTGGGAACATTCATCCTCGAATGACACTATAGGCACTTCGTAAGGTTAAAACTCTATACTAGCAACCCATCATGCATGCAACACATCTAAATGCACATGAACAAAGGAGGAAAACTTCAATTCCAAACTAAACATACTCAATCAACACAAGGGAGTAGGAACTACATCTAACAACCCAAAATGCATGAAATTCTCCATCTACTCATATTCAAGGAGGAACTACCATCTCCCAACTAAAACATGCTCAAGACACTCTCATGGAGCTCATATGCAATTTACTCTCAAAAGCATTTAGTTAAGGAGAAATTTCTCAACTCCGAACTAAGGCATGCTCATCTATTCAACTCATGAAGTCAAATATGCAACTCATACTAAGTGCACAACAACATGAGGAAAATTTAATCATGCAACTTCATTTTCTTTCAAACACAAGTTCTCATGAACATGCACCACATAAGGGAATCATGGGAACATCCAAAACACACATGACTCCAAAACATATTACAACTAAGAGGAACTTATCATCTCACAACTAAAGGGGGAATAAAAGGAAAAATTATGAGGACATCGGGACATCTCATTGGCCCTTGGCCTCCTTAGTAGCACTCTCTCCTAAAACCCTCACTAGAAGACCATTCCTTAACACTTTCACGGAGACAACTTCCTTGCTCTTTTATCACTTAACTTGCCGGTCTAAGATCCCTACCGGTATTTCTAAATTAGAGAAATTCTCCTCAACTCCCAACTCTTCTTAAGGAATTTATGAATGTCGAATCTACAACACACTTCTTTAACTTAGAGACATGGAAAACCGGATACACCGGTACCCCTCATTAAGCAACTCTAGTACACAAGCAACATTACCAACCCCACTCAAGATCTCATATGAGCCTACAAACTGGGACTAAACTTCCCAAACTCAATACATCTCTCAAGGTGAGACTTTCAAGCCAACCCAAATAATGAACATCTAGAAAACTTCACGACCTTGATATCTAAGAACATCATCTCCCCCTTGGGAGTAAGCCTATACATCCTCTCTAAGCACCATTTCTTTCAATTATAAGGCCGGAACAAGTCATCACTAAGTTTTCACATCAATCACCCAAGATGATTCTAAACCATGGTGAATGACACTTCTACCATTTTTAGAGGAGTATATTCATTCACCACATCTAAGCATTTTTAAAAACACCCTATTTATCACATCTATAAACATACCCCAAAACTCAAAATGACGAAGTAGGGTTCTACCATCAACAACACATGAAAATAATGTCGCCCACTCATACTCAAGACAACATCAAAGTCTAGCATATCAAGTCACAAAAGACAATAAATACTGGGATCTACTAAAGCATAAAACACATACCGGAACCATTAGGAGGAACTTTCTTATCCTCTATTCTCATAGCCTTCGCCTTTGGACAATCACTCATCTTGTGGCCACTCTCACCACAACTAAAGCAACCCTCTCTACTGGCCAAACATCTACCCTCATGTCTCTTTCCATTCTACAAAGGTCGAATTAAGACAATTCTAAACCATTTCAACCCATATCATCACCTTTGGTGGGATCTACTAACCAATCATATCTATGTATTATCTAAACACCCTACTCAAACTGACCATACTTAAGATCAATCTTAAAGGATAACTATCTCTTTGAAGTTGGTCAACACTTGAATTCTTCTCCCTCACCCAACTAGGTGGTACATACAACCCTCAAAGTCATCTTTAAGGCAAAACATAATCCAAACATATGACATAGACTTTCCCCCCTTGCACTCTCGGATAGGCTCATTCAGGAACAAACAATTTGACTATACGGGTTCTACAGTCACATAGGAGCATAACAATAATACTACCAATCCATCCTAAGGATGACATCTAATCCTAGCACATCAAGTTCTATCTATTCACATAGGCATAGTTGGCATCCCAACCAATATTTTCTCCCTCTCTCCTTGTAGCATAAGCCCTTCGAGTAGTCATATCTCGAAGACCATTGGATAAGGAGAAAGACCTTATAGAGTTGAACTCTATGGCATAACTTAAAGAATGAAGAAGTGAAGTTTTCTAAACATCCAATAGCCTCATATTCATAAATGTGGTGCGCTTCATATTTATGAACAAGACTCTACTAGATGTGGTTTGAGACAATCCTAGAACAATTCTAAACCTTGTTCTCTAATAGCAAGTTTGTCACGACCCAGAGGTACACCCTAGATGTAACATGACAGCTTGACCCCGAAGGGTCTCATACAAGACACTTAGCATATCAAAACATAAGGTAATCGAAAAGTGCAGATATTTAATGGATTTTCCATACAATCGATGTCATTTATAAAATGAAGCATAAATCTTTAACATTTGTCTCAAACCATCTATAACAACTTTTGAATAACTCTCGGGCCACATCCCATACAATATCTCTAAACAGAAAAATGAAATATAAAGGACATAGTGGTCAAGCCCTCGAATGCTATGAGGACTCCCCGAACTTCTCTTCTTAATCTACTATGCACCTAGCCATGAGGATGGAAGCCAAAATCGCCGAACCCTACATTTTATAAGAATGTAGGCAAAAGTATGCGTTAGTAAAATAATGTACTAAATATGATAGCTAGTATAAATCCTCAACATGAACACATAAAGAGCATTAGTCAACATAAGACATATACCATAACCATAAGGGACAATAACATAAGTCATAAGCATAAAATACATCATCATAAGACATAGACTATAAGCATAGGAGATAACAACATGGTCATAAGCACATTCAATGCATCTAATTCAATATGACATAATGATACGTCCAAACTCACACTTCAAATAAGAAGTGTAAACGGTCAATGTCAATTTACATAACTCAACTAAAGTTGAGGTCGATCCCACAGAGAATTTCTTTACAGATAAGGTTTCACTGTCGTGTTTATTCGAATGTTGTTATTATCTCCTAAACAAATAACAACGAAAAGTAAATTGGGTATGGTTGAATTGTTATAATTACCAAAACTTGCAAACAAAATCCAGGCACCAGGATTGTGTTCACCATAACATTAGTTCTAGTGTTTTCACGTGATTTGAGTGTCAGGCAAATTAATGTTTACAAAAACCTTGCGAGTTAAATTTATCTAACGCTTCTCAGCCTAATCAGATAATGATCACTCACGTTCTCTCGACCTTAGAGTGTTACTAAAATTGAACCTCGCTTGAAATGATATGGTGTTAAAGATTTTTCCTCTCAAACTCAAGCTTTAACTCCAATTTATTAACGTAATTCAACTTTTTACTAACTGGTATTTTTCTCTCGAACAAACACCAGATACATGCTCGTCTAATGCGTGCACTCACTATACTAAAATGATATTGAAATCTAAAAACTAGAGGTTGTACACACATACTGCGTTTTACTCATTTTACGAAATCGTAACTAGAATATCGTCATAGATCCCACAACCCCAGTCGTGGTATTTAGCCACTCATACTTTCACCAAGCAAACAATCAGTAATAAAGGATGAAAAAATATTGAGAAAGATTTACGAAAATAATTAGCAAATCAACAACCACTTTGATAATCTGATAGTCTGAATCCAAATTTCCAACTGATAACAATAATCAAAAATTCAAATATCGAAAGCTACGAGTAATAGCCTCTTGTTCGTCATCAAACATCAGATAATAAAAATTCTATCCAAAAATGACCTAAAGTAATTCAAAATGGACTATTTAAAATGAGTCATAATCGAACTAGGACTGAACTGTCGGGCCCTTCCACGACCACTTCCACAACCCGTGAAGGGCTTCACGGTCCGTGAAGCCCTCCGTGGTCTTTCCTTTGAAACTCTCCAAAGTTGGGTCTTCAACACCTGACCCTAGAAACTCTTCACGATCACCAAGACGGACCGTAATGAGGACCACAGTCCGTGAGGGTTTCCATGGTCTTCATTTGGGCTAGACTGCATTCCAACTTTCATCACTTTAAACACTAGATCCACTTCATGATCAACTCCACGGATCGTGATGACGACCATGGCTCGTATAGGTGCCCATGGTCTTAACTTGGCCACGATCAATTTGTAACTTCTTTGCCCCTCCACTGGTTCATTACCTCGGCCTGCACCACGGTCTGTAGTGATGACCATGGCCCGTAAGATTTCCCGTCGTATGTACTTTCAATTTCACTAATTTTTCATCTTTGCCATCTTCTTTCACTTCCATTTGTTTCACCTGTACAAACACTACCAAACACATTATATCCACATAAATACACTTGATTCTAGTATTAATCCTTAGTTTTCAAGCATCAAATGTACCAACATTTCGCGGCACATCAACACCCTCAACTTAGAACTATTACTTGTCCTCAAGTGATGAAACATCAGTACAACCACCCCTCAAATTATCTACAACTTTTGACACTACATGAAATCTCATTACTCACAATCGATCATGCTTATATCTGCGAATTATCAGCTCACACAATCTACTTTCAAATGCAACCACTGTGTCCTCGCACCAACGAAGTCCCTCGCTCATAATGATAGGGACTGAGTACTACGCTCACTCTCTCAATGAAGTTCTAACACTAACAACAAACTCCCATAGGCTTGCCCTTGCTTTCTACGCTTTATCTTTCAAACACCCGGAATAGGATCATTGTAGAACTTTATTGTCTTGTAACATAGGCTTGGGGCTAGGGAATGGATATTTGGTTTCGTGAGTGACTAATCCCTTGGTTTTTCATAGTTTCATTTTCACATACTCTTTTCTGAGTGATTCCCTCTTTTTCTTATTTCAGTCCGACCCAATAGCTATTATTTTCTTTTCTTCTTTTTCTATTTTTTTTATATGTGCAATTTTGATATGCACTTAGCTCACTGGTTAAACCTTCTTTTCCATTTTTTTATTTTGTTTGGATTTGAATCACCCACAACTTAGGCTTTTGGCCTAAGTTGAGATATCGTACCTTCGGAGAACCAAGGATGTGATATATGTTGGGTAAGAACTAAGACTGATTTAAGGCCAAATTGGGTTCAAGTGATAAGCTTTTCATTTGGTTATTTTATTTTTGGATTTTTACTGGTTTAACAAAAATGGCCTACTAATCCTTTCCTATCCGGTTATTCTCAGATTCAAGCAAGACTACTTAGGCAAGTTCTAGTTTCTGCTCCTAGTGTTAGACTTCAATCAAAACTTACACACACACTACACATGATTGCATTTTTTTTAGTTTCTTGGTTCACCAATTAATTGCTCAGATTAGCCATATTCAACAAATCAATATCTAAGATGTCATCTAAAGATCCTAACAGTCAAACTCAGATTCAATTTCTCAATTTTCATAGATTAGCTGCTGCGCAACTCAACACACAAAACACCCAAAATAGTAATACACAGATATTACCTCCATTTTTCTAATAGCTATAGCAGGTTGCTCACCAACCCCTCCCCAAATAAAAAGGACTTTGCCCTCAAAGTTGATATAGAAAAATAAAACACACAGGCTATGAGGAGGGGTCATACCTACGATGCTCTAGGCGTCGGTTCTCGGATCAGCATTGGCACCCTTATCATTGGGTGCACTCTCAGAACTCGGGACCTGATCAGTTTGGTCCTCACTAGTCGAAGTAGGTGCTCCACTACCAGAATCTCCAACTAAGGCTGCATCGTGTTGTTGCTGTTCAAAGGCTACCTATTCCCCAGCTTCCCTCTTTCATGCTCGACGAACTCTATTTTCTTGCCTTCTTGCCTCTCTGGCTAGGTCAGTAGGGGTCTCCTCATTAAGTTCTCTAGCTTTGTGTTTTCTCTTGCCGGACTTACTCGTGGGGGGTTCTCCCCAAAGATCATCAATTGATTCAGTAGAGGGTGCCTAATTGAACATTTGCTTCAACGACTATGACATGATCAGAGTGGTCCCTTGTACTGGCTTTTCAGCCAGCTTAGCAATCTGAGTGTGCATCTCGGCCAACTGGGCTTTGAACTCTTCAGTATCTGCTGAACCGGCAGCCTGGAATCGATCCTGAACAAGGTTCTCTAAACCATCCATTCTGTTCTTTAAAACTGATAGCTTCATCCTCATCTCATCTTTGATCTCTTTTTTCACAGCTAACACCTTCGTCTCTATCAGCTAAGGCATCCGGAGCATAATCTGGTCTACCAATGTCCTGGTCTGGCGCTGATTTGCAACCAATTTCTCAAGAAAAATCATAGGGATAGTGACAAAGGTACCTGGAGCCTGGGAGGCCGAAGCTGGAGGTGGTGGTGCCTCTGTGGAAGGCTGTGATGACTCTCCCTGTTCTGGATCTCTATCTGCATGTGGGATATCAATTTGGACATGTGGAACAACAGCTAAAGTACTCATTGCAGAAGACTTCACACCAAAGAGATAGTTCACGACATCCTTGATTTTAGAAACCTGGGTTAGTCTGAACACCTCACCCCATTTGTCAACCAGGCTGTTCAGAGGAATGTTCGCTCCTCGATATAATTTCCTTATCAGACAGGAAAAAGGAAGTGCAACTCTCTCATTTAGTGCCTTGTCTCTCATCTCGATTGCTATTATCTGTGCCGCATTGACCGGGTAACCAACCATAAGACAGGCTAATAACGAGGCCAGGAAAGGGGACAAAGTGTTATCATTAGATGTCGGTCGCAATTGTTCTCGGACGACAGCCCACCAAACCTTGGCTGGAAAAGACAGTGAAGCTTTAGTGATGAGTGTTGGAGTTGTGGTGACTGAAATTGCATTTTCCCTATCTATGGCAATCTGCTTCGCAATCCAACGTAAAACCCTTTCTCGAGAAGTCTGATCTTCCATCGTAGCATCACTGGTGACCTCATGATGTTTGCCCTCGAAAAGGCCAACTGAAGCTGGTACAGAGTATTTCGGGCCGTACAACATTCTATTAATCGAAGCCTCAAAAATATCTATTGATTTGCCCCTAACTATGATTGAGTTGAGTGGACCCCATGTAAAAGCCATATATTTCTATCCACATTTCGTGGTCTCTGTATCCGCGGCAAAATTCATCAATGTAGCTGCATAAGAGGAATAAAATTCTCTGGTCAGGTGGCTAAATAATTCGCCAGGTGCATTGTCCATCCAGTCAAATTGATGGAGCTGAAATATCCTATAGATGTTCGAGAATGCTTTGATATCAGCTACCACCACCCAAGTCTTAGGCATGATTGCTCGATTCTTGAAGCCTCCAGTTTTGTTCACAATGGCATTGTCGAAGAACTCTTTAGACCGGTTAACAGTCCATATGGAGCGATAATAGGCAATCAACAGTTGTCTCAATGCAAGGTTAGGTTCCTGAGCGTTCACATACATTACCATAGTATCATCATCAGTGATTTCCTCCTCATCCTCTCTATTAACTGCTTCCTCTCGTACTCCAATTTCAACTTTTGTATTAGCCACAAGTGGAGAGGTACTTATGTCGTCCTAAGAACTGCTTTCAGATTCAGCACTGCCCCCGAGTCATCTGTAGATTGGCTACCAGCAGCAGCATCAGACTGACTTCTCGAGTTTTCCCCGTTATCAGAACTACTACCTCCCTCTTCAGCCTGAGGAGGAGAGTCCTGGAGAATAGCTCTTCTAGCCAGTGATCTAGTAGCCCGAGGCAAGTGATCTTCAGGTGTAACATTTATTTGCACCTCAGACCCACTCACTTTGGAGTCGTCATTACCTTTCGATTGCGAAGCGGTGACGGGGGCAGGTTTGTTAGTATTCTTTCTTCTGGGACCCATTGTACCTGAGAAATAGAGAGCCCATTAGTAATCAACATAGTCACAGGTCGCACTATCGGGTACCCAGACTTCCCCTGACTAATATGATCGTGATGCCTTGCCTTAAGAATGCCATCACCCAATCTATCATTGAGAAGGGCCACATAATCAAAAGACGAACACAATCTAAGGATAAAATAAAAATAAAAATTACAAACAAAAGTAACTCTACGAGAGCTTGCACGGGCCGTGGTATGAACCACGGACCGTGAAATCCCTCATGGAATTGAAACAGGATCAGTGTGCACAAGGAGTCTTTGACCATTTTACCAAGGGATGTTCACAGACGGCTTCACGTCCCGTGGAGTGCATCACAGTCTGTGATACTGCCCGTGAACTTTAACTGATGGCTGGGTTGATTTCAAGTGTGGTCGACGACAAGTTGCACGACCCGTGAGGTCTTCCACGGTCCGTACAACCTGTCGTAGTCTTACACTTTGGGCATATGTTAGTCACCTTCTTCCCAACTTCAAATATTTAGCACTTAACCCCCATTTTTGTACAAATATAAGATATTCCTTTAACTTAAGCCTTACCCTATTTCTTACTCAACTAAATTAAGTAACCTAAAGTTCACCACATACCAACAAATTCGACCCTCTGTGATCGACCAACACACAATAACAACTAAAACTTCCCAATTTGACTTACCCACTATAATTCGGTATCAGTATCAATTAATCATCACAAAGGCATGTTGAAGTCAAGAAAATCAAAGTCATTATACATTGGTGTAGACAAGATTTAACATTGCAAATCATTGAAAATTGACTTACTTGGAAATAGTCACACAACCAAAATCTGGAAGTAGCTTGACACACTTGCACAATTGAGCACTTAGGGTTTTGATTCTTGGGTGGAAATAGGATTTTTTGATTAATGGTAATCGATTCTACCCTTAGTTAGCCGTTATGGAGGAGAGGAATAGGAATAAATTGACTCATATGCCTTTGGAATCAAATTAATATGTTTCATTATGAGTTGGGTTACGCACGGGTCGAGTCATATATGTGTAACACTGGGTTGTAGACTACGGACCGTGAAGTTACCTGGGAAAGGTGTCACGGTCCATAAGACCATCTGTAACCCTAAATTAGATCTAACACTTGACTGCGGAAGACCACGAATCATAAAGTTACACGTGAGGGGCATCACGGTCCGTAAACCTGTCCGTGTCTGCGACTTTGAAACTTAACATTCATACCTGAGGTTCACGAGAGGCTAGACGGTCCGTACACACCTTAACAGGCCGTGAACCCTATTTTATGCAATTTCCAGTAGCTTTCAAACTTAGTCTTCAAGTTGACGGACCGTGAAAGTGCCCGTGAAGAGCACCACGGTCCATGAGCCTGTTCGTGAAGTTCAGTCTGCACCAGGTCCTGCATTTTTCCACCTATTCTCTCCTGCACACATCAACACACAATGATTATCAAAACAAAGAAAAATAAGGCAAAAGGGAACATACCTAATACAATTACATCTTGGGTTGCCTCCCAAGCAACGCACAATTTATCGTCGCTGCGCGACGCAGGTTACTCGATTACTCAGACTTCATCAAGTTTGCATTCCTCTACAATCTTCACATCCTCAGGAGCACCCAGATATGCCTTGAATCGCTGACCATTAGCTTTGAACCTCTCGCCTTTCTCATTTTCCAGTTCAATCGCACCATATTGAAAAACCTGTGTGACCTTAAAAGGTCCAGACCATTTAGATCTTAGCTTTCTTGGGAACAGACGAAGTCTGGAGTTGAAAAGTAACATCAAGTCACCAGGAGTGAAGCTTTTTTTCTCAATATACTTGTCATGATATAGCTTCATCCTCTCCTTATTCAGTGCTGATCTTTCATAAGCTCTCAGACGGAACTCATCCATCTCATTGATCTGGTCCAACCTCAAGTTCGCAGTTTCGCTCCAACTGAGGTTTAGCTTCTTCAATGCCCAGAGTGCTCTATGCTCAAGCTCAACTGGCAAATGACATGCCTTTCCAAATACCAGTTGATATGGAGACATACCAATAGGTGTCTTGAAAGTTGTCCGATATTCCCATAGAGAATCATCCATCTTCCTTGCCCAATCTGTCCTGTTGGCATTAACTGTTTTGGCCAAGATTGCTTTAATATCCCTGTTGGAGACTTCCACTTGTCCACTGGTTTGTGGGTGATAAGGTGTTGCCACCTTGTGTTATTTTACCCCATACTTGGTCAGAAGCGTACTGAACATATAGTTGCAGAAGTGAGAACCACCATCACTGATAATGGTTCTGGGTGATCCAAGCCTTGAGAAAATGTTCTTTTTCAGGAAACCATCAACACTCTTTTCATCATTCTCAGGTAAAGCAACAACTTCAACCCATTTGGACACGTAGTCAATCGTAACCAGTATGTATTTCTGCCCATATGAACTCACAAAGGGGCCCATGAAATCAATACCCCACACATCAAATAATTCCACCTCCAGAATAGGTGTCATGGGTAGCTCATGGCGCCGAGAGATGGTTCCTTGCCGCTGTCACACATCACAACTCCTTACTATGTCCACTGCATCTTGATGAATTGTGGGCCAGTAGTACCCACACTGAAGTATTTTATGGGCTGTTTGAGCACCTCCATGATGACCACCAACTGGATATGAGTGACAGGCCTCAAGAATGTGCAACATTTCAGCTTCCAGAACACATCGCCTAATTATGTTGTCAGCACAAACCCTGTACATATACGGTTCATCCCAGAAGTACTTGCCCACATCATGCATGAACCTTTTCCTTTGCTGATATGTAAGCCCCTCGGGTAGCACATCGCTAACAAAAAAATTTAGCATAGTCAGCAAACCAAGGAATAAGGTCAAGAGTAGCAGCTAATACCTGTTCATCTGGGAATGTATCATCTATCTCAAGCTCAATTTCTTCCTTGTTTATAGCCTCTAACCTAGACAGGTGATCATCTAGCTGGTTCTCACAACCTCTCCTGTCCTTCACTTCAAAGTCAAACTCTTGGAGAAGTAACACCCATTGGATTAGGCACTCAAAAACTTTGAGACATGCTTCATCAAAGACAAATTTCACCTCCTTCTCCAATAGCTTGCACATAGGGTGTGCAATTTTGGAGAAGTCCTTGATGAAACACCTATAGAATCCGGCATGTCCTAGGAAGCTTCGAACACCCTTCACATAGATCGGCGGAGGTAAGTTTTTAATCACTTCAATCTTGGCCTTGTCGACCTCGATCCCTTTCTGTGATACCCTGTGTCCAAGAACTATGCCCTCCTTCATCATGAAATGACACTTCTCCCAATTCAGCACCAGGTTGGCCTCCTCACATCTATGTAAAGCCCTGCTAAGATTCAACAAACAATCATCAAAAATATCACCTACTACAGAGAAATCATCCATAAATACCTCTAAAGTGTCTTCCACTATGTCAGAGAAAATGGACATCCTACACTTTTGGAATGTTGCTGGTGCATTACACAGTCCAAATGGCATGCGTTTAAACGCAAAAGTTCCATAAGGACATGTGAATGTGGTCTTTTCATGATCTTCAGGAGAAATTGATATCTAGTTGTAGCCAACGTATCGATCTAAGAAATAATACCACCCTTTACCTACCAACCTATCAAGCATCTGGTCCATGAAAGGCATGGGAAAATAATCCCTCAAAGTCCACTTGTTGAGCTTCTTGTAGTCCATACACACTAGCCATCCAGTGACTGGTCTTTGTGGGACTAATTCATTGTTGGCATTTGCCACCACAGTCATATCGCCCTTTTTAGGCACACATTGAACTGGATTGACCCAGTGACTATAAAAAATGGGATAAACCACCCCAATATCTAACCACTTGATTATCTCTTTCTTAACCACCTCTGCATAGGTGGGTTTAGCCTCCACTGGTGTTCAATGCTTGGGCTGCAATCCACCTCAAGCTAAATCTTGTGGGTGCATATACCCAGGTATTCCAATTATATCAACAATGGTCCACCCAATGGCCCTTTTGTACCTTCTCAACACCGTGATCACTTCCTTCACCTGCTCTTTATTTAAATCTGTAGCCAAGATCACATGTAAAGTGTTATTAGAGCCCAAAAATACATACCTGAGGTGACTGGGTAACTGTTTCAGTTTCAGCACTGGTGGCTCTTCGATGGATGGTTTTGCTGGAGGGCTTGGCCTTTTTTTCAAGTCCAGGTCCAATTTCTTTGGAGCATATGAGTGTGCTCCCATACCCTGCAAAGCATTCACAGTCTCTACATAGTCAGACCAGAAATCAACATCAAAGTTCATCAGCACTGCTACTAAGGTTTCAACAGCCATCCTCTCTTCTATGGGTACCCTCATGTTTTTATTAGCAACTACCTCTATTGCAGATACCATATTTATATCATTGGGTTACTTCATTAACCTACAAATATTGAACTTTACCTCATCCTTGTTAAGTCTGAACTTCAGCTCACCTCTCTCAACATCTACCAAGGCTCTCCCTGTTGCCAACAATGGTCTTCCCAAAATGATGGGGACCTCAAAGTCCACCTCGCAATCCAAGATCACGAAGTTAGCTGGAAAAATGAAGGTGTCCACCTTCGCAAGTACATCACATAGGACTCCCACAGGCCACTTAACTGACCTATCAGCCATCATCAACCTCATTGTCGTGTGTCTTGGAACTCCCAATCCTAGTTTCTTAAAGATGGCTAGTGGCATCAAGTTGATGCTGGCTCCTAGATCACACAATGCTTTTGCAAAGCTGATGGACCCGATGGTGCATGGAATAGTGAATGCACCTGGGTCTTCTTTTTTCTGAACCAGAGATCTAGTAGCGATGGCGCTAAAATGGCGAACATCATTAGTAAAATCAAGACTTACAACTCTTTTCTTTGTAACCAAGTCCTTAATGAACTTGGCATATCCTGGCATCTGCTCCAGAGCTTCCACCAGTGGAATGTTTACTAAAAGCTACTTCAACTTGGTAATCAATTTTGTAAATTTCACATCATCAGCTTTCTTTCTAAGCCTTTGAGGGAAAGGAGTAGGTTGTCTGGGAATATGTTGTAAAGGCAGGTTTTCCTCGACCTCCTTCTCTTTTCCTCTCACGGGTTGTGATTTATGCTGAACGTCCTCCGAGTCATCTACCTGTATGGTTTCATCCTCATCTCTGCCAGCTTGCTCCAAGACCTATTCATGTTTGGTACCTGCAGACATAGGGTCAGTAAGAACTTTACCACTCATGGTGGTGATGGCCATGCAGTGCCCATCCTTTTTGGGATTTTGAAAAGTGTCATTTGGTAGTGATCCATTCTTCCTCTGATTCAGTGAGGCTGAGAGTTGCCCCAACTGCTGCTCAATTTGTTTAATGGAGGTGGTGTGAGAGTCCACCAGCTGACTCATGCTTCAGAAATAACCTCTCATTTCTTTCACCCCTGGATCAGTTGATTCAACCTTCTGGAGTACTTTAGCCATCATATCTTCCAGCTTAGATCCGCTAGAACTACCACCTTCCCGGTCTCTATTGCCTGGGGGCACATAAACACCACTGCGATCATTCCTATAACCATCTCCGTTTTGCCAGTTTCCTTGATCTCTATTTGATGGCCTATCATACTGACCATCCCTAGCATAGTTCCGACCTGCATTTCCAGAATTGTAACCCTGATTTCCAGAGTTATAATTCCAAAAACCCCCTTGGTTCCCAAGTAATTAGCTTCCTCATCAAGGTCAAGATCCAGATCCTCATACCTGTTTTGCTGTCCCACAACATTCACCTTTTCATACTTGGCGACAATGTGCTTTGTGAGCAGTTCTATTTGAGTCCTCATATGTGCCATGTCTTGGTCCCTTTCTTCTTCTCTCTTCCTCTGTTCAGCTGAAAGCTCAAATGTATACCCAAGCTCTCCTACCTCTGCATCTCTAGTGTACCAGGCCCTGTTGTTCTTTGAGACCTCATCCAATAGTTGCATGCTCTCCACAAATGACTTCCTCATAAATGAGCCTCCACAAACTGCATCAACAACATGTTTAGTAACATAATTCAGAGACCTATAAAAGGCTTGTTTAAGATGCCTTTCGGTAAGATCATGGTTGGGGCATTTATTCAACTTTTGGCTAAACCTCCACCAAGTATCATGCATTGCCTCTCATGGTAGTTTCTTGTGTGTACTAATCTCGTCCTTCATCTGCAGCTCTTTTGATTCTGGGAAGAATCGTTCCAGGAAAGCTTTCTTCAACACATTCCAAGTTCTGATGGAGTCATCTGGCATTTCATTCAACCAGTTAGTTGCCTCTCCAGTAGGAGACAATGGAAATAGCCTCAACCTCATTGCTGTTTGGTTGCACCTCTAAACATACCTTTCAGGTTCAGTAATTGGATCATGGTGCTGGTGATTGTGAACTTAACACCTGGGGGTAGTGCAGGTAACACTATGGCTCCAGCTCTGTCCAAGTCAGCATCGTCTTCTTCATACATCATATGAGCTGGATGTTGAGCTCTACCCCTTGTTGCTATTGGTTGGCACTGGGGATGGATTACTCCTTCCTCCCCTCTGTTCTCCTCTACTACCCTAGGTTGATTGATTCCAGCATTTTGCTGGAAACCTGGCCTAGGTTGATTGATTCCTGCAGTTTGATGTACATTCCTTGCAGTATCAATCTCAGCTTCTAGTCCCAATCTATGTCTCTAAGCCTCTAGTTCTTATGCATTAACCATCTTTCGAAAAGTTCTCTAAAATTCAGGGTCGTAAGGATGTAATGGGGCTTCTTTGCTTCTAGTGTTGGGCATGCACAATCTGACTCTCTTGAAAAAGACACAAACACCAAACAAAACGTAAAATTAGGAAATATAACTCTAATTGAATAAAATATAGTAAAACACTTCTGAATTGAAATTCCCCAGCAGCGGCGCCAAAATTTGATACGTCCAAACTTACACTTTAAATAAGAAGTGTAAACGGTCGATGTCAATTTATAGAACTCAACTAGAGTTGAGGTCAATCCCACAGAGAATTTCTTTACAAATAAGGTTTCACTGTCGCGTTTATTTGAATTTTATTATTATCTCCTAGACAAATAACAACGAAAAGTAAATTGGGGATGGTTGAATTATTATAATTACAAAAACTTGCAGTTAAAATCCAGGCTCAAGACTAACAAATTATTTCATCGTAAGATTGATTCAATTAATTAAGAGAAACCAGGATTTTGTTCACCATAACATTAGTTCTAGTATTCTCCCGTGATTTGAGTGTCAGACAAATCAATGTATACAAAAACCTTGCGAGTTAAATTTATCTAACGCCTCTCAGCCTAATCAGATAATGATCAGTCATGTTCTCTCGACCTTAGCGTGTTACTAACATTGAACCTCGCTTTAAATGATATGGTGTTAAAGATTTTTCCTCTCGAACTCAAGCTTGAACTCCAATTTGTTAATGTAGTTTAGCTTTTTCCTAAATGGTATTTTTCTCTCGAACAAATACCAGATACAGGCTCGTCTGCGTGCACTCACTAGACTAAAATGATATTGAAAGCTAAAATCTACAGGTTGTACACACAGACTGCCTTTTACTCATTTTACGGAATCGCAACTAGAATATCGTCATAGATCCCAGAACCCCAGTCGTGGTATTTAGCCACTCATACTTTCATGTAAACAATCTGTAATTAGGGATGAAAACATATTGAGAAAGACTTACGAAAATAATTAGCAAATCAACAACCACTTTGATAATCTGATAGTCTGAATCCAAATTTCCAACTGATAACAATAATAAAAAATCCAAATATCAAAAGCTAAGAGTAATACCCTCTTGTTCGTCGTCAAACGTCAGATAATAAAAATTCTATCCAAAAATGACCTAAAGTAATTCAAAATGGATTGTTTAAAATGAGTCATAATCGAACTAGGACTGAACTGTCGGGCCCTTCCACGGCCACTTCCACGACCCGTCAAGGGCTTCACGGTCCGTGAAGCCCTCCGTGGTCTTTCCTTTGAAACTCTCCAAAGTTGGGTCTTCAACACTTGACCCTGAAAACTCTTCACGATCACCATGACAGACCATAATGAGGACCATGGTCTGTTAGGCTTTCTATGGTCTTCACTTGGGCTAGACTGCATTCCAACTTTCATCACTTTAAATACTGGATCCATTTCATGATCAACTCCACGGATCGTGATGACGACCACGAGTCGTATAAGTGCTCGTGGTCTTAACTTGGCCAAGATCAATTTGTAACTTCTTTGCCCCTTCACTGGTTCATTACCTCGGCCTGCACCACGGTCCGTAGTGATGACCGCGGCCCGTAAGATCGCCCGACGTATTTACTTGCAATTTCACTGAATTTTCATCTTTGCCATCTTCTTTCACTTCCATTTGTTTCAGTTGAACAAACACTACCAAACACATTATATCCACATAAATACACCTGATTCTAGTATTAATCCTTAGTTTTCAAGCATCAAATGTACCAACATTTCGCTGCACATCACATAAGAGAAACACTTCATGAGCCACCTCAAGGCAAACCTGTGCAATGCATGGAAAAGACCCATAATCCCAACCATGCTAAACAAGTCACTTTAGGTCCTCTCTTACTTTTATTACCTTTTTATTTCATCCCTAGGTTATCTCTCATAGACAAGGGAACATTCACCTTTAATCAAACATATCAAGAAAAGCAACTTGTAGCAACAATCCAAGTTAAGTGTACATCACAAACATAAGTCATAAGCCTATTCATCACATAGACCATCATAACAGAAAAGCAACATACCACAACTACCCTCAAAGCATACTTGTGCAATACATGAATAAGATCCCATACTCTCACCCATACTAAGTAAAGCTTCTTGAGTAATCATAGTTCATAATTCATATTGTTTTCATAGTGGGAATTAGCCTTAACCGATATAGACCATGTGAGCTTAGCATGGAAACCGGTGTTACCCACACTGAAAAGTCTTGTCCTACTTGCGTAAAGTAAGACCATCATCATATTAGCATTTAGGTGGATCCAATAGCTAAATAACCTACGGGGGCACGTAGTTTATGTGATAAGGTGATTGTTACTAGAAACCCACCCTTTCTAGCGGGGGACCTTCCATCTCAAAAAATACTTTCTAGAAACCCGCCCTTTCTAGCGGGGGAGCTTCGATCTCATATTCAATATCCACTCAGTGCTAAGCATAATTCCCATGGAGTACTTATTGTATCCTAACTTGTTTCATTAGGATATTCATTAGATCATGTGTGAGAATAACATTTCATCGTCAATGTCTACATATTTTCATTAGATTCAATTAGGTGAGAATTGCCTTTCAACCTAGAATCTTCATTATGTGAGAAAACCTTTCACATTATGTTTCATTATGTGTTCATGAGAATAGCCTTTCAATCGTAACAACAACATCATCATAATCATGGTCTCTTAATTCATTGTCATGCATAAGTATGTGTGTGAGAATAACCTTTCAACAAAACCACCATTACATCATAGTCATAATCACTTTACTTTCTCAAAATTGTTCTTAAAGCATGTACACAACCTTCATAAAGCATGTTTAATATCATATATTGCCCCTTTAAGGGTCAAAGTTCATATCAAACCAGCAAATCTAGAAAGACTATATTAGACATGGATATAATCACAATTCAAGTAATCAAGTCACTACATGCAACATATCATATACTCATAATATAGGTCATGTTGGTAAAGTTCTTCCACAATAATACCATATACAATTCAACATGCAAATAACTTCATTCTCAAAGCCTAAACATTCCTAGTTCATTCATATTAGCTTTTACCCTCAAAGCCCTATAAATCACAATCATACTACAAGCCTTACCCTCAATAAACACCTCACATGGTCATCATATATGCCTAATTCTCAAGATAATCTAACCACGTGCCTCATTCTTAACCAATTATAGTCATAAATCCACATGTAAACTCAATCTCAACATTACTAAATTACGATCCATCATATAAGCCCTAATCTAATCAATTCATGTCTACAAGCTTTACTTTTAAGCAATTCATATCTAGGTACTCTAATCTCAAGTAATTCATCAATTTTAGAAGGTCACATCTAAGCCCTCAATTTCCTCTTTCATGACATAAAACCAAACTATATCAATTTCACCTTAGAATCTTAGGTTAAGCAAGAATACATGTATAATCATACTAAAATAATTACATCATAAACAACCATTATCCACTCAATTGGATGAATATACAACAATACCCACAATGTAGGAAGAAATCCTAACTAGAATTGAGGTTCATCTTCACAATTGAGGGAAACATGGGGGCTTCATGGATGGAAGGAGTCCATGAATGAATAAGCTATCATACCTTGATTATAAAGCCTATAAATCTTGATACAATGGAGGAATTTGACCTATCTTGACCCTTTTCTTCTTCTTCTACCTAGAGAGAGAGAATTTCTTGGAGGGAATTGGGTTTCTATGGGGAATTGAAAATAATGATTTGGAATAACTTAATTAAAGGTCTAATATCTTTATACAGGTGTTCTAATTACTAATAAAATTACACCACTTAATAACTAATTAATTCTTGAAAGTTCCCTAACCTTCCAACTTAAACCGACTTAAGACTACACTACCCAACCTACGAGACCCCGACCCACGGGCCGTGAGTTGACCCATGGGCGGTGATGGTCCTCCGTGGGTGGTGGTCTGCATCCTATTTTGGGGTCTTGACCCACGATCCCTCACCCATGGGGCATGGGTCTATCTACTGGTCGTGGTCCCCTTTCATGGGTAGACTGTTTTGGCAACTCTTTGGGTGGTTTTTCTAGGGTCCTCCTCAAGGACCCTTGGTTGGTACTTAGGGAGTCGTAGCATGACATTTAACCCTTAAACCCTTCATTCTAAATATGGGAGGTAATTTCTAAAACTTTAACCCTCACATAAAGCTCTAGAACCCTTACATCAGGTTCTAGTTTAGCCTACTAGTTCCCGGGTGTTACATTTTCGTGATGTAGGTTCAGGTCCTTAGCATCCAGATCACGCATAGATCGGTTCCCGATCTCCATTTCAGCATCATCAGTGGTGAGTCCTCATTCTTCGAGGACGATTGCCATGATTATTTTTTCCATTTTTAGTCTTTAGTTTAAGTTTTTGTTAGATCTAGCTAGGGCATGTCCCAACATTTCTAGTCAGTTAGAGGCTTTATTTTAGACATAGTTAGATTCAATTTAGCTATAGAGCTTGATATTTCAGTTGTCATTGAACTCATAGTTTATTTATTCAGATAATAATGGGTATTCCCCATCATTTCAGTTATATGATGTTTTAAGCTTCTGCATAGTATTCTCTTATTTAAGAAAATCTTTAAGTATGATTATGATATGCCAGCAGGGTTAGCTTGGGGTCACTCATGATCCTAAGTCTCGTGTCTGCGTCCTAGGGATAGCTTCGGAACGTGACAAACTTGGTATCAGAGCACTTGGTTTAAGTGTCCTAGGCCGCACTAAGTAGAGTCCTTTTCATGGGTGTGAAGTGCACCTCATCTAATGAGAGGGAGGATATGAAGTGTTTTAGGAAAAACTTCACTTTCTTGATATTCTTATCGTGCGTAATGTATGATCTCTTTCTAATTTATGGTTATGCACTTTCAGATCATGCCTCCTCATAGAGCTTACAGAAGGAATGCTCGAAATGCTAATAAAGCTCCTCCATTCCCAGATCAGAAAGTTTCGAATGCAGAGTTTTGTAAAGAGATTCAACTTTTGGCTCAGAGCGTGACCAACCAGAACAATCAACAGGCCTCAGTTCCTACCAATGCTAATGCTGGGTCAGCTGCTGCTAGAGTTCTGGATTCTTTTAGGATGAATCCACCTAAGTTTCTAGAGTCACAAGTTAGTGAGGATCCCCAGAACTTCATTGATGAGGTTAAGAATATCTTTGGAGTGATACAGGTAACTGGGAATGATAGGGTTGAGTTGGCATCTTACCAACTTCAGGATGTGGCTCGAATTTGGTTCACTCAGTGGAAGGAAAATAGGGGTACAAATGTAGTTCCTATTACTTGGGAGTGCTTTAGTGAGACTTTTCTGGACATAATCTTCCCAAGAGAGTTGAGAGAGGCAAAAACTCAGGAGTTCATGAATTTGAGGCAAGGTAGCATGTCAGTCCGAGAGTACAGACTCAAGTTCACCCAACTCTCCAGGTATGCTCCTCACATGGCAACAGATTCCAGGGCTCAAATGAACAAGTTCCTATATAGGGTGTCCGACTTAGTGAAAACATAGTGTAGAAATGCTATGTTGCTGGAGAATATGAACATCTATAGGCTCATGACTCATGCTTAGCAGGCTGAGGGAGATAATCTTAGGGAATAGGCTAAGGAGAACAAAAAGGCTAGAACAAGATACTATGAGTATTCTCAAAAGAAATCGGGTGGTGGAAATCACTCGCAGGTTCAACAAAAGTCTTCAGCCCCAGCACCTTCATCAGCTAGTGCTCCATCTTCCGGGTTTCAATAGGATAAAAAAGGTAGAGCATCAGGCTCTAAGTCTCAGGGGAGTGTTTCAGATACTAGAACCTACCCAACTTATCCTAAGTGTGGTAAGAACCATCTGGGAGAGTGTCCTATAGGAAAGGAATGATGTTTTGGGTGTGGTCAGATTGGTCATAGGTTGAAAGATTGTCCTTCTTCTAAGCAGGGTTAGGGAGGAAATAATGGTATAGCTCAGCCCACAACTTCAGCAACGCCAGAAGGTCACCCGACTCAATAGGGTAACTCATCTGGTACAGGTGGCGGTCAACACCAAAATAAGTTCTATACTCTCCAGGCTCACCACGATCAGGAAGATTATCCTGATGTGGTCATTGGTACATTACGCATATTTAATTTAGATATTTATGCTTTGTTATATACATAGGCTACTCTTTCCTTTGTAACTCCCTATATAACTATAAACTTTGGTGTCAATATAGAAACTCTTTCAGAACCCTTCTCAGTCTCTATTCCGGTTTGTGACCTAGTTATAGTTAGAAGGGTTTACAAAAGTTGCCCTATCACAGTATCCCAGAATGTCACCTCAGTAGATCTTGTAAAGTTAGAAATGGTAGACTTCGATATCATTCTAAGAATGGATTGGTTACATTTATGTTATGCCTCAGTAGATTATAGAACTAGGATAATTCGTTTTCAGTTTCGAGATGAACCAATCTTAGAATAGAAGGGTAGTGTCTTAGCGCCTATGGGTCGATTCATTCCTTACCTTAAGACCAGAAAGATGATCTCTAATTGTTATCTCTATCATCTAGTTCGGGTTAAGGATTCAAGCTCTGAAACCCTAACTCTTGAGTCAATTCTAGTAGTTAATGAGTTTCTAGAAGTGTTTCAAGAAGATCTTCCCAGAGTTCCTCCCGAAAGGGAAATCAACTTTGGAATTGATCTCCTTCCAAATACCCAGCCTATTTATATTCCTCCTTACAAAATGGATCCAGCTAAGTTTAAGGAATTTATAGATAAGTTAAAAGACCTTCAATATAAAGGCTTCATCAGACCCACTATTTCCTTATGGGGTGCACCGGTGTTGTTCGTGAAAAAGAAAGATTGTTCTCTCAGGATGTGCATTGACTATCAGCAATTGAACAAAGTCACAATCAAGAATAAGTACTCTATCCCCACGATTGATGACTTGTTCGACTAACTTCAGGGTGCTAGTCGTTTCTCAAAAATAGACCTCAGATCCGGTTACCATTAGCTCAGAGTCAGAGATAGTGACATTCCAAATATAGCCTTCAGAACTCGGTATGATCATTATGAATTTGTAGTTATGTCTTTTGGACTAACCAATGCTCCTGAAACTTTCATGGATTTGATGAACAGAGTGTTCAAAAAACATTTAGACTTGTTTGTTATCGTCTTTATTGATGATATCCTCATTTACTCTAGGAATAAGAAAGAACATGCCACTCATTTGAGGGTTGTCCTGCAAACTCTCAAAGATCGCCAATTATTCGCTAAGTTTAGCAAATATGTGTTTTGATTGCAATATGTTTCTTTCCTTGTTCATATAGTGTCTAGCAAAGGGATCTGAGTGGATTCTCAGAAAATAGAAGCAGTAAAACAAGGGCCCAGACATACCTCTTTTACAGATATCGAAAGTTTCTTAGGTTTGGCTAGTTATTACAAAAAGTTCGTGGAAGGATTTTCATCCATAGCTTCTCCAATGACTAAGTTGACTCTGAAAAAGGTTTCAGATGATTTTGAGAAAAGCTTCACCGAACTGAAAACTAGGTAGACTATATTTCCTGTTTTGACTCTACCAAAGGGTTCAGATGGTTATGTGATATATTGTGATGCATCTAGAGTCGGCCTAGGTTGTGTATTGATGCAGCAAGGTAAGGCTATAACTTATACTTCTAGACAACTTAAGGCGCATGAGAAGAATTATCCGATTCAAGACCTCGAGCTTCCAGCAGTGGTATTTTCCTTTATGATTTGGAGACATTTTTGTATGGTGTCCATGTAGATGTGTTCACAGACCATAAAAGTCTTCAGTATGTGTTCACCCAGAAAGAGTTGGATCTTCGCCAAAGGAGATGGCTTGAGTTCCTCAAGGATTATAATATGAGTGTGCATTATGATCCTGGTAAGGCCAATGTAGTAGCAGATGCTCTTACCAAACTATCTATGGGTAGTGTAGCACATGTTGAGGAAGAAAGGAAGGAATTAACAAAGGATGTTCACCGGCTTGCTCGCTTAGGAGTTTGACTCATGAGTATATCAGATGGTGGTGTAATAATTGAGAATGGGTCAGAATCTTCATTGGTAGCGGAGGTTAAGGAAAAGCAAGACAGTGATCCGATAATACTTCAACTGAAGGGTGCAGTTCATTAGTAGAGGGTTGAGGTTTTCTCCCAAGAGGGAGATGGGGTGCTTCGCTATCAGGGTCATTTATGTGTTCCTAAGGTGGATGAGTTGAGACAACAAATTCTTGCAGAAGCCCATAACTCTAGGGATTCTATTCATCCAGGCGCTATTAAGATGTACTGTGATCTGCGGTAAGTCTTTTGGTGGAATGGTATGAAAAGGGATATAGCGAATTTAGTGGCTAAGTTCCCTAATTGCCAGCAAGTGAAGGTAGAACATCAGAAACCAAGGGGTATGGCCCAAGATATAAACATTCCTACTTGGAAGTGGGAATTGATCAACATGGACTTCATTACAGTCTTACCTCGTACTCACATACAACATGACTCCATTTGGGTGATAGTTGACATAGTTACTAAGTCTTCGCCTTTTTTGGCTGTTAAAACTATAGATTTGATGGAAGACTATGACAAGCTTTACATTAATGAGATAGTCAGGTTGCATGAGGTTCCGTTGTCTATCATCTGAAATAGAGGTCATCAGTTTACCTCTCATTTTTGGAAGTCATTACAGAAAGGTCTTAGTACTCGGGTTAATCTTTGTATAATATTTCATCCACAGACGGATGATCAGGGAGAGCGTACCATTAAGACCTTATAAGACATGTTGAGAGCTTGCGTGATCGACTTCAAGGGTAGTTGGGATGATCACCTTCCTCCTATAGAGTTCTCCTACAATAATAGCTACCATTCCAACATTCATATGGCCCCTTATGAGGCATTGTATGAGCGTAGATGTAGATCTCCAATTGGTTGGTTTGAAGTAGGTGAAGCAGCCTTGATAGGTCCATATTTGGTTCATGATGCCATGGAGAAAGTTCAGCTCATTAGAGATAGACTTAAGACAGCCCAGAGTCACTAGAAATCCTATGCAGATGTAAGGAGAAGGGACTTAGAGTTCCAAGTTGGTGATTGGGTGTTCCTGAAAGTGTCCCCTATGAAGGTGGTGATGAGATTTGGCAAGAAAGGGAAGCTAAGTCCTAGATATGTAGGTCCTTACAAGATCTTGAAAAGAGTTGGTAAAGTGGCTTATGAGTTAGAGTTTCCAGCAGCACTAGCAACAGTCTATCCAGTCTTTCACATTTCATTGTTGAAGAAGTGTGTGGGTTATCCAACATCTATAGTACCCTTAGAAAATATGGCCGTGAAGGATAGTCTCACTTATGAGGATGTACCAGTTGAGATCCTTGATCATCAGGTTCGACGGTTAAGAAACAAATAAGTCGCTTCAATTAAGGTTTTGTGGAGTAGTCAGTCCTTAGAGGGAGCAACTTGGGAGGCAGAAGCAGCCATGAAGGCTAAGTATTCTCATCTTTATCCTTTCGAATGCATTCTAGCTTGAGGTAATAGTTCATCTCTAGTCTTTCAGTTACTCATGCGTAAATTCAGTCTTAGTATCATGTTCCTTCAACCATACTTGCATTTTTAGCGTATTTGCATGTTCTTGGAACTTAGTTCAGCCAGATTTCAGTTTCCAGTACTTAGTGGCAGGGTTTAAAACTTTTTCCCTCCATTTCAGCTATTTTAACATTCATTCGAGGGCGAATGTTCCCAATGGGGAGATAATGTAACACCCGGTATGCTAGAACTACCAAAATAAAGATTTCAGAAGTTACAGGTTCCACCGATGGGCACCCCCCACGGTCCATAGGGTGACCCACGGTCCTTCCTGGTGGTTCGTGGTTCACCACCTACAACCCCTCGAAGAAAACTCCCAATAAAATTAGCTAAGGGTCAGCATACGCCAGGACATACGGACTATAGGTCAGTCCTCGATCCGTGGTCCAGGGCCGTGGGTCAGACTCCTAACTTTCCCATAACCCCCATCGAAGGTTGCAAGGATAGACCGTCGGTCCATCCACGGTCCGTCAATCTGGTTCATCGGTGACCCCCGACAACCTTTAAGTCAGGGGTCATTTGGTGTTTTCCCTATGCGTTGGACCTCTAAACTATGTGTTTAACCCCTAAACAACGTAGTTTTGGTCAGTTTTAGTCTAGAAACTAAATTAGAGCCTAACCTAGTCAACTCATTCTCCAAAAATTCAGCAAGGTGGATGAAAAAAAGGAGAAAGAGTTGACCAAGCCTTAGTCCAAGAACTCTATAGGTTTTCATCAGTTCCAACCCTGAAATCAAAATATTTCTCAGTGAAATTCTTCACCAGGTATGTGGGATTTCACTAGTGGGGATCCTTTCACCTATTAGGTACATAAAATTCAGTCATCAGATTCTTGATTCCCCCCATATTATCTAGACCTAAGGTTTCTAGAATTTCAGTAGATTATTATGAATTAGTTATTTTACTGTTTCTAATTAGATTATCATGTAGTAATATTATTTTTGCCCAGATTCATGCATAAATTCAGAACCGTAGTTATGTAGATCTTTTAGTTCATGAATTTACATTAGCTAGGATAGATAAACAGACATACATGCCTCAGTTTTGAATGTTTCATTATCAGATATATACATGTTGTATTTTTAGATTTTCATGTCAGATTATTGAGCTATCCAGTTTACTTCAGTATGTTATACAATTCACATATTCAGTTGGGAGTAGGCTTTATATTGAGTTGGACTAGGGTCAGTCACCTCAAGTCCCAGAACTACATGCCCTCGTAGGTTATAAGTCCCCTCTGTGGGCATCAGTTTAGTGACCACGCTAGTCATGCCTCTATACCTCTGGCAGGGTATATTGGGTCCTCTCAATGGGGTGTATACATCAGACTTCACATTTAGCTCACGTGGTTTTATGTCGGTTATTAGTAGCTCTCACAGATAGTCAGATTCTAGTGTATTGACCAAGCTATCAGTTACAATTCAGTCTTCAATTTCAGCATCTTATAAACCTGATCATTGCATTCAGTTAGTTCATATTCAGTATGTTTAGCATATTTATCATGATCAAATTATATCATTTCTTTATCTCTTTGTTTAGTTATATGTTTATTCAGCTTTACTCTATCCTTCATGATCAGTACCGATGCATACTCTGCGCTATATATTTTCGTGATGTAGGTTCAGGTCCTCATCATCCAGATCACGCATAGATCGGTTCTCGATCTCCATTTCAGCAGCATCACTGGTAATTCCTTATTCTTCGAGGACGATTGACATGATTATCTTTTCCACTTTCAGTCTTTAGTTTTAGTTTTGGCTACATCTAGCTGGGGCATGTCCCAGCATTTCTAGTCAATTAGAGGCTTTATTTCAGACATAGTTAGATTCAGTTTAGCTATAGAGCATGATATTTCAGTTGTCATTAAACTCATAGTTTATTTATTCAGAGAGTAATGGGTATTCCCTGTCATTTTAGTTATATGATGTTTTAAGCTTCCGCATAGTATTCTCTTATTTCAGAAAATATGTAAGTATGCTTATGATAAGCGAGTAGGGTTATCTTGGGGTCACTCGTTATCCTAGGTCCTGTGTCTGTGTCCTGGGGGTAGCTTTGGGGCGTGACAATGAGGACAAACAGAACTTAATTGATAAGGTTAAGAAAATCTTTGGAGGGATGCAAGTGACTGGTAATGATAGGGTAGAGTTGTTAGCCTACCATCTTAAGGATGTCGCTCACATATGGTACACTCAGTTGAAAGAAAACAAGAGTGTGGATGTAGCTCATGTGACTTGGGAATATTTTACTGGAGCTTTTCTGGACAGGTTCTTCCCGAGAGAGTTGAGTGAGGCTAAAGCTCAGGAGTTTATGAATTTGAGACAAGGTTCAATGTCAGTCCAAGAGTACTGACTTAATTTTACCCAACTCTCTAGAATTGCTCCACATATGGTAGCCGATCTAATGGTACAAATAAGTAAGTTTCTATTTGGCGTATCCGACTTAGTGAAGACAGCGTGCATAAATGTTATGTTGTTAGGGGATATGAATATCTCTAGGCTCATGACTCATGCTCAGCAGGTGGAGGGAGATAAGCTTAGGGAAATAGCTAAGGTCATCAAGAAAGCTAGAAAAGGGAACTATGAGTACTCTCAACAGAAATTGGGTGGTGGAAATCACTCACAGTTTCGACAATATCAGAATAGCAGGGCACAAGGCTCTAAGTCTCAGGGAAGTGTTTTAGGGAATAAGACCTACCCAACTTGTCCAAAGTGTGGTAAGAACTATCCGGGCGAGTGTCTTGCAGACAACGAATGATGTTTTGGATGTGGTCAGTCTGGTCATAGGGTGAAGGATTGCTTTTCTGCTAGGTAGGGGTAACAATAGTAGAGCTCAGTCTATAGTCCCAACAACACCAGCAGGTCTTCCAACTCAGCAGGGTGTGTCATCTGGTATAGGTGGTGGTCAGCGCTAAGCCAGGTTCTATGCTCTCCAGGATCACCAGGATCAAGAAGATTCTCTTAATGTGGTCACTGGTATGTTACGAGTATTTCATTTAGATGTTTCTTCATCGTCAAATCCAAGGGAAACTCTTACCTTTTTAGCTCTCCTTATAGTAGTAATCTTAGGTGTCAGTCCAGAAAGTCTTTTAGAACCCTTCTCAGTCTCTACTCCAGTTGCTAACCCTGTTATAGCTAGACGGGTATATAAAATTTGCCCTGTCACAGTTTCTTAGAATGTCATCTTAGCAGATCTTGTAGAGTTATAAATGGTAGATGTCGATATCATTCTAGGTATGGATTAGTTAGATTCCTATCATGTCTCAGTCGATTGTAGAACTAGGATCGTTTGGTTTCAGTTTCCAATGAGCCAGTCTTGGAAAGGAAGGGTAGTAGCTCAGTGCCTATAGGTCGAATTATCCCTTACCTTAAGGCCAGAAAGGTGATCTAGAGGGCGGTGTAGCAGATGTTGAGGAAAAAGGGAAGGAATTAGCAAAAGATGTTCATCGACTTGCTTGCTTAGGAGTTAGTCTTACAGATACATCAGATGGTGGTGTGATATTCTATAATAGATCAGAACCTTCATTGGTAGTGGAGGTTAATGGAAAATAGGACAATGATCCTATAATATTTCAGTCAGAAGGTGAAGTTCAACAACAGAAAGTAGAGGTTTTCTCCCAAGGGGGAGTTGGTCGCTTATGTGTTCCTAAGGTGGATTAGTAGTTAAAGCAGCCATGAAGGCCAAGTATCCTCATCTCTTTCTTTTTGATTCCGTTTCAGCTTGAGATAATTGTTTCCTATCTAGTCTCTCAGGTTACTTTTACGTAAATTCAGTTTTAGTACGTTGTTCCTTCATTTGTTCTTGCATTTTCAGCATACTTGCATGTCCTTGAAACTCAGTTCAGTTAGATATAAGTTTCTAGTACTTAGTGGTAGGGATTTCAACTTCTTCCCTTTATACTCAGCTTGTTTAGACTTCATTCGAGGATGAATGTTCTCAATGGGGAGATATTGTAACACCTCAGATTTGAGAAAATAGAAAAATTGTAGATTTCATGACCTTGTGCAAGAACACCAGAAGCCACCGACGGTTCGTGATCTGATACACGGTCCGTATGTGGGATCTGTCATTGAGGACCAAATATTTATGGCCTCTGATCCCACTCACGGTCGACCAATACGGTCTGTGGCTGGACCTACGGACTGTAGGTCAGACCGTAGGTGAGGGTCAATAGCCAGTTAGATGGAAATTGTTGTTGGGTCCACTTCAAATGGCCATAACCCTTAGAACAAAAGGACTTAGGTGACCTATGACCTACCAAGTGATAGATAATTAAATCCTCTTTCCAACGCCACCGAGTTTGCTAAAATCCCATTTCCGCGTAAAATGTTATGCTCGTTTTAGTGAAGCCCTGTCGAATACACTTGACCAACAACCCCTACCTACGGTTGGTAGGTCAACACATAGACTGTAGGTCCCTCCGTGGTTGGCCTTAGTCAGAATTAAATCAGGATCGTTTTGGTATTTTCCTCTATGCGTTCGGCACTTAAACTACGTCGTTTGATCCTTAAACTACATAGTTTTGGTCAGTTTAAGCCTAGTAACTTAGTCAGATCTTTCCCTAAGCGATTCAGTCACTAAAAATTCACCAAGCTTAGAACAAAAGAGGAGAAAGTGGCAACTCAAAACCCTTCCAAGAATGCAACAAGTTTTCTTCATTTTTAGCCCCGAAATTGAAAGATTTCTCTGTGAATTTCGTTACCAGGTATGTGGGACTTCACTAGTGGATTCCTTTCTTCCACTAGGTCCCTAGAAATCAGTCAAATTCTTGATTTTCTCTCTTGTTTAGACCTAGGGTTTCTAGAACTTTAAAGAATTGTTGTGATGTAACTGTTATAGTATTCTTAATGAGATTATCAGGTTTTCGTAACATTGTTGCTTAGTTCCTTGCATGAAACTCAGAACCCTAGTTGTGTAGATTCTTTTAGACCCTGAATTACACTTTCTAGGCCAGTTTAAGCAGATGTACGTGCTCCAGTTATGAATGTTTCATTGTTAGTATTTAAATGTTGCATTCTCATATTTGCATTTCAGAACATTGAGCTATCTAGTATTTCAGTTTTGTTGTGTCATACACATTCAAGTTGGGAGTAGGTTTAGACCGAGTTGGACTAGGGTTCAGTGTACCTATCACGACCCGAGCCTACACCCCAGACGTGACACGGCGTACAAGACTCCAAAGAGCCTCATAACATTCATAACATAAGACATATGAAATAGTACGGAATTTAAAACTTTTCTTTAAATCCATACAATCGCAAAATCATTTAAAACAACAGAAGTCTACTAGTCTTACATGGCCATCTAAAAACATCTTGCGTCAAAACAAGGGTCACGACCCTTACAATAGAAAGTCTAATAAATGTCTAGTGCAATGAAGAAATGAAATGACAATAAAGCACTTCTCCTCGGATCCATGAGGACATACCACAAACTTGATGAATAGTCAACTCAAGCTTGAACTTAGGAGAAATCAACTCAATTGCCGGAACCTACACTTAGTAGAAAAAATAGGAGAAATATGGGTTAACACACAAAATGTACTAAGTAGGATAGCCATGCAAAAACCATGCTTACAAATGACATTTTGGTTAAAACCATGCATTATGCCAATTTCTTTAGAAAAATCATGAACATTAGTATAAGAGGCATAAGATACAAGTATACTCATCATATAAGTCATTACATCTCATTAGAACATTCACCTTAAACAACCTAAGTTATACTTGTGCAATGCAATAATAACATCCCATACTACTATTCCTACTAAGTACCACTTTGAGGCCACTTTAGATGAACTTACCATTCTTCATTAGTCATCTTTAATCAATACTCATGCATAAGGAACACATACATTCATAAGTCATGACAAGGAAATTAACTCATAATACAATCCAGGTAAAGCATTGTTCATTTCATTAAGCCTTTAAGTCAACCTTATCATTAGTTTCATTAAGAGCACATTCATTCGTTGACATTAAGATATTGGAGAATCACACTATAACCCTCTCAAAGCCTACTCATGCAACGTATGAATGGCATCCCATACTACCACCCACACTTCATAGAACTTCTCAAGTAACCATAACACATATCTCACATGATGGGAATAGGCATTAACCGACAAAGACCATGAGAGAAAACAATGGAATCAGGTGACATATCCCCACACTGTAAAGAGGTGGTCTACTTGCCTAGGGTAGAACCGGTAACATTTTAGCTTAGGTGGATCCACTAGCTAATATCCTATGTGGGCACATAGTTATGGGATAAGAAAGATGTTCATTGAAACCCAGCCTAATGTATGGAGAGCTTCCATTCTACTTTATCCACTCGGTACTTAGCATCTATTCCCATAGTGTAGTTCATTTTCATTAACATTATTATACTTAAGAGGGATACCACCATTACGTCTATCAATGCAAGGTACATTTACACATGAAAGGGCCACCACCATTAGGTCTATCGATTCAAGGTTCATCATTACATTAGTTCCTAGACTCATCATGAAGGGCCACCACCATTAGGTCTACCGGTTCAAGACATGGCCTTAGGATACTTCATTAACATTTATGAAAGATCTACCAACATTAGTTCTACCGATTCAAGGTTCATTGATCAACATTACTTTCATTCACACAAGAAGAGGATGTCTAAGCCTACCAATTCAAGATGTAACATTACACGGAAGAGACCTTTCACATAAATCATCATCATTCATGAGTATTAAATTGAGAATAACCTTTCAATAATAACACAATTACATTCTAGACATGATCACATTACCTTCATTGAATTCACATGCATATACATAACATCATAATCATACATCAATCATTCATACTTTGTCTTTCAAGGTCATGAATCACAATTCACCAACACACCTAGATTACCTCAATTTAGGCATGCATAATGACATAGTTCAATAAACTAAATCAATATTGACATATTCTACTCATATACTTCCATACTCAATCAATCCCAAATCACAAATTCACAATTTAGTATTTTGGGGAAATCATGGGTTCATAGGGAAATTCCATCTTAAAACAACATTAATTCTTAAATTTAATCACAATTTATCATAATTCAACCTTTGAAAACGTTTAGATATTGAACCCATGACTAGGAGTGAAAACCTTAACTTTTGGGGGTTTTTGGAAACTTTGAAATAATCTTTTGAAGGGGGACCTTGGATGGAAACAAACCAAGGATGAAAACTACCATACCTTAATGGAGTTTTCCTAAAAATTTGAGAAGAAACACCTTGGTTCTTCAAGCCCTAACCTCCACTTCTTCTTCTTCTT